>JAMLFY010001061.1:0-17977 GCA_030441495.1 Dalbergia oliveri
TATAAAATTTTAAAATTGAATTTACTCATTAAATAATGATAAGTATAGAATTATTTATAAATGGTGGTGATTCATTCACTCTAAAAATAAGCCATTTATATATTCACTCTAGTTTAATTCATATTTTTTAACAAAATTGAATTCAATTAATTTAACCATTAAATTATATGATATTATATTAACGACTTCATTTTCTAAAACAAAATTGAGTTTTTATTTTGTTTCCTAGAGTATTGACTATGAGCAGTGACTAATCCCTTCTGTATGGTGACAGATTTAAGAGAATAGATGTTAGCAACAAATTTTAAAGATGCTATATTCCCAAGACAAAAATCAAACCCTTGACATGTATTTAAAGAAGGAGAAAGTCATTACTATCTCATCTCGGCCCCTTGGTTAAACCAAACGAACTAAAACTCACATGTTTTTGTCTTGGTTGTTTTATATCTGTAAAATTTTAAAATTGAATTTATTCATTAAATAATAATAAAGATAGAACTATTTAATTTATAAAAGGTGGTGATTTGTTTACTCTAAAAATAAGCATATATTTACTCTAGTTTAGTTCATATTTTTTTAACAAAAAAGAATTCAATTAATTTAATCATTAAATTTATTATATTATATTAATGACCAAACATGACAAATTTTAGAGAAATTGGATAACAATAGATATATAATTCAATAATTATATTTACTTCTATTGTCAAAAATATTTTATACATGAAAATAAGTAAAAGGATGAAATATAATGTGAAAGTATTTTTGAATTGTATAAAATTTTATAGACTTAATATATTTTATAAGAACTTTTAATTTTATGATTGAATTGTTTAATTTCATGTTTATAAAAGTTTTTTTTATTAAAGTAAGTAGATTCATCCTCACTTGTTAATCTTATGTAACTTAATCAAGTATATTAAAAAGTTAATATAATAACATTATTATAATTTAATCAAATTTGAAATTGATTTTAATCTTTATACACTCACAGTGTAATAGAATTTTTTATATTATCATTCAATCAAATCATTCTGATTGTATCACCTTTTAAACAATAAATATGAGACTTAACTAATATAATAATATATGATTGAATGATAATATATAGAAATTAAATTCTTTAAATATACCTATATGGTGCACGGCAGCGGAATGGGTTTGTAACTCACATCGTAGGAGATGGAATAAAATTAAGTAATTATTATTACCAAGCCTATTCGCTCACTGCTTAAAATCAGACCTACAATGTGTCTCGAGGCGTGTGTTTAAACTTTTGAAAAATGTTTGTTATCAATAAAATTATCCAACAAATATACACTATACACTTTATAATCATTAGATATAATGAATGGTTACTCATTCCACTCACTCATCATATCTAATAGTGATAAGATATGTGATATATGTTTATTATACAATTTTATTGTTCACCTAATGATACTTTAAACTTTTTATCTCTCATTATCGTCAATCTTATACTTTTGGTTCGTTGTGGTTCCTACGGGTTGACCCTATTATTGTGGACTTCGACCAACATCATATAAAATGTTGGAAAATGAAATAAAAACTAGTAGTAACCAAAATACTTGGAAAGTGTGTAGCCATCACAAAACACATTCACACCGGCCCACAGATCTTAAAGCCATATAGAGTGTTTAGATATTGACTAAGCATACTTATTAAGGCTTATTTCTCAATCATTCAGCTAAGTTTGCTGCCGCTTAATGCGCAGGACTGAAACCCCCCATTCTGCTTTCTTAGCCACAGCGAGCTCAATTTGCGGCTTTTTTTCCACTTTAAACTGGATAGACTGCTTAAAATTTTCAACTCAAATCAGGCACCTAACCTAACTCGCAGGCAATGTTTGACAATGCTGAGATGAGCAAATTAATAGTATTATATATATATATATATATATATATATATAGTCATGTCTCCACGAAGTTTTGCCTCTCGGTCCTTGTGCACCACTTTAGAATCCACTAACTAGTCAATCTTGGAAAATTTCTGCTGCAATACATGCATGGGTGCAATTGCAAGGCTTCTTACTATGCTGCCGCATACAAATTAGTAGGGCTTCAATTCAGCCACTATCATCATCATGTGCCAATTAGACTTTGAAACAGGAGAGCCACCATTTTGGAGGAGCCAAGATTCTAAGATCGAAGGCATTTTGAATCAGTCGTGAGTGGATTATTAATTCCCATTTAACCAGTAGAGGATTATATACGTGCCCACCGGGAATACGCATGAATGAAGCCTGCCAACAAAGTCTAATCCGTCCAGTGTAAAAATGGTGAGTTCGATTGGAACATCGATTAATTGGAAAAATATGGAGGGTAGATCCTAGATTTAATTGTATATATAAGTGCTATGTGGGGCTCTAGTAATTATATTGCGTTTAATTTATCGTATATCATTTTTATTATTTTTCCTTCTTTCAAGTATTCGAAGGAAACACTGTGGGGCTCTAACACATTTCCTTTTGTTATGATGAAAGATAATTAACAAAGACACCATACATGGTTCATAATAGTTTTTTTTTCATTAACGCTTTAGTTAAATGCATTTCTCTTCTATTGCATATTGCACAAGTACATGTAGGAGAGGTCAATGCTAATCAGGCAAATAAATGAAAGAGTTAGAATGAATTAATTTTATCAAATCTCGAAAAATATCAGTATGATTTACCCTAAATACTGTAGGATTATCATCAAAACGCGAAGCGCATCGTCCGACGACGTAGGAAAAATAGAACCTTCATTGTTTTGATTACCTGGAAGGACAAGTGAACCAAAGCTTCACGATCGGTAGTAATCCGCTCTTGACAGATCTTCCAGACTATCTCTCGAGGGATGGAGTGGCTGTGTGGGCAACCGTTCAGATGATGAACGTCTGCTAGGGTGTCTGTTTCTGATGAAAAACACTTAGTTAGGCACAAGGGTGAAAAGATTAGTTTATATATGCTATGAAGTCCAAGACCTAACCCTAAGCCACATGGGCCATATTGCTTGGGCTTTAATCTCACTAAAGTCTTATTGGACTTAAGTGACTAAAGAGCATATAACCCAACAATCTCCCACTTGCTCTTTAAGATACAAACTTGAGTTCATAAACCCAAGACCATGTATCCCATAAGCCATCATCATCTGATAATATACCCCATCCCTTATCTCAAGCTAGCCTGGGATCTACCATTTGTCATCTATCAAGGCTCCTGATAATCTACAGAAGATTATCTAATTCAGTGCTACTCCACTAAAAGCCCGAACGTGAACTCCAAGAATAATGACATTTATAACATGAATATGCATCGCCCCTTTATAGAATGTCTATAATTGATTGACTAGTTTTCTGTTACCCAATCAATTATTTATTTCCTTGACTATGATAGTTTCTCTAATGGATTACATGCACTGGCCATGTCTTCAATATCCAAGTACCGAAACATATCAAGGGGACATTTCCTATAAATTCCATGTTGTTTATCTCATAAACACCAATAACCAAATAGTTTCAATCCCAAAATACCGGGTTATTGGCCATCAATAGATTGAACCTCACCCGTTGGTAAATCAAAGAATGAAATCTATTCGACTACTTATTTAAAATAAACTCAGGATTAAGAGCAACTACATAACTATAGTTATCTGAGATTTGATTCCTTATGACAGAAAGAACAACTTTAATCAAATCTCTCCTTGATCCATTCAATGTAAGTATTAACTCACACCAATATTTAAAATGATTCGGACAAAATCATCTCATAAATATTGTAGCCTAAAAAAATGCCCAACTTTATTTAATAGCTGTGAACCTATTCATCAATTGTGAGAACCTATGACCATGTCCTCCATGAACGTATCCATATGATCATATACTTCACAATTGATCCGGACCTTCGTGTTTGTAAATAGTGTGCGGAAAAATGAATAATACCTCATTTATAACATTCAGAAAAAAATACAATGTCATAATGTCTTGCTCAAAAGGCACAAAATAACAAAGTGAAATAACAACTTCCTAAAGCTATAGCAAATCTGGAATCCTCCTAAGACCCATAGATGTAACATGCCTCTCGAACACACGTTAGGCAAACTCTTAGTAAAAGGGTCAGCAAGGTTCCCGTCAAATGCTATCTTGACTACCACTGTATCTCCTCTTTCAATTATATCTCGGATCAAGTGGTACTTCCTCTCTATGTGCTTTTGTCTTTTGTGACACCTTGGTTCCTTGGACTGTGCTACTGCCCCTGTTATCACGGTAAAGTGTGATGGGACGACTAACACCTGGTATCACTTGAAGATCCGTTAGGAACTTCTTTAACCATGCGGCTTCCTTTGCAGCCTCAGAAGCCACATACTGAGCTCTCTGGTAGAGTCAGCCACACATGATTGTTTGACACTCCTCCAACAAATGGCCCCGCCATTAAGAGTGAACACATACCCAGGTGGATTTTCTTGAGTCAATGTCTCCTTGGAAATCTGTCTTATAACCAATGGTTTCAAGACTCCCACTAGAATAGACCAACATATAATCTCTCGTTCTCCTAAGGTACTTGAGTATATGTTTAACCGCTATCCATGTTCTTCTCAGGATTAGATTGGTACCGACTTACTACTCCCAGCATAGCAGATATCCTGGTGCACAGCATAGCATACATAAGGCTACTCCGCGAAGCGTAAGGTATCCTACTCATCCGTTCTCTCTCTAGGAGTTTTAGGAGAATGCTCCTTAGAGAGATGAATCCCATGCCTGAAGGGTAAAATCCCCTTCTTGGAATTCTCCATGCTGAACCTGGCAAGTATTTTGTCGATGTAATTAGCCTGAGATAATGCCAATACCCTATTCTTCCGCTCGCAAGAGCTTAATACCAAGAATATAATTGGCTTCCCCCAGGTCCTTCATATCAAAATGCTTGCTCAGCCAGGTCTTTATGCCTAATAATACCTGGGTATCATTTCAAATAAGGAGTATATCATCCACATAAAGTACCAGAAAGATACGTTTCCTTGGATCCTTTTATACACACACGGCTCATCAGGACTTTTCTCAAAACCATAAGACTTAATGGCTTGATCAAACCTGATGTTCCATGATCTGACGCTTGCTTAAGTCCATAAATGGACCTTTGCAACTTGCATACCATGTTTTCTTGCCCTTTGGCTATGAACCCTTTTGGTTGCTCATATAGATATCCTCTTCCAAATTTCCATTTAGAAAAGCAGTTGACATCCATTTGCCAAATCTCATAATCAAGATTTGCTGCAGCTGAAGAGAATCCGGATGGACTTGAGCATGGCAACCGGCGAAAGGTTTCTTCATAATCCACACCTTCTATTTGGGTGTACCCTTCGCCACCAATCTAGCTTTGAAGGTTTCAACCTTCCCGTCCGATCCTCTCTTTCTTTTGTAGATCCACTTACACCCAATGGGTCTTACCCCTTTTGGTGCATCTACAAGAGACCAAACTGAGTTGGAATACAAAGAATCCATTTCACGATTCATAGCCTCAAGCCATTCCTGAGCATCAACATCCCCTAGTGCCTCGTCATAACTCGTGGGATCATCATCTTCTTCAATGATGACATCTTGAGACGATTCACCCAACAAGAGAAATCTTGCGGTTTACGAATCACTCTCCCACTACGAGTTTGCCGCACTTGTTGTTGTGCATTTACAGGGGGATCCAATTCTAGATGAGGACCCTCATTCAGAGGATTAACCAATTCATGATTTTGTTGTTCTTCCACAAGCGGTAACTGCATCTCTCAGGTTCCACTTGTTGATCATCATGCTGAACTTTTCTTCTTTCTGTTCCTGTGTGTGTTCAACATCAGGATATTTTCCTCTTTGAACAACCACAGGAACAAAAGCTGAACGCCTGAGGTTGAGGTGAAACTTGATCTGAGACTAGCTCATCAAGAATAACCTTACTCCTAGGCTTATAATTTGCCATATAGTCCTCCTCTAAGAAAGTTGCATGTGTGCTCACTATAACCTTCTTTTCCTTCGGACTATAAAACAACCAACCTCTGGTTCCTTTAGGATAGCCTATAAATATGCATACTTCTCTACGAGTTCATCTTATTTGGCTTCGGTTGTAAGACATGTGCCGGAGCACCCCAAACCCGAATATGGTTCAAGGTGGGCTTACACCCTTTCCATAATTCTATTGGTGTCTTTGAAACGACTTGGACGGAGCTAAGTTCAATAGATACATAGCAGTTCTAAGGCATATCCCCAGAATGAATCAGAAAGAGATGAATAACTGAGCATTGATCTTGCCATTTCTAAAAGGGTTCTATTTCTCCTTTCAGCAACTCCATTCTCGGGGTGTCCCTGGAGAAGATAATTGTGAAACTATCCCTCTTTGGTCAGGTAAGACCTGAACTCTCCAGATAGGTATTCACCTTCTTCAAAGAAAGAGTCTTAATTTGAACACCAAGATGCTTTTCCTAGCCTTGAACTCTTGGAATTTTCCAAAAGCTTCAGACTTGTGACGCATCAGGTACACATGTCCAAATCTAGAGTAATCATCAGGAAATGTGATAAAATAATACCCGCCTTGGCCTGGACATTTATTGGTCCACATACATCAATATGTACCAATTCCAGCTGAAGTGTGGCACGATTTCCCTTGGCCTTGAAAGATCTCTTAGTCATTTTACCCTCTAAACAAGATTCACAAACTGGTAACGGTTCAAAATTCAGGGATTTTAAAATCCCACTATTGACCAAACCTTGTATCCTGTTAGAGTTAATATGACCCAATCTCAAATGCCAAAGATAAGTTTCATTGAAAACTTTTCTTTTCTTTGATGAATGAACATGCTCAACATCTCCTAATTCAACATGATTAATTTCACAGGACAGGACTAAGGAAATAAAGACCATTAAATATTACACGGAACAAATAAAAGAAGATGGACTTCTTATTGAAACTGAGGAATTAAATGAACTGTCAAACCATGTTTAACTAAACAACTAACAGAAATTAAATTCCTCTGAAAATCCGGAATATATAAACGTCTTCTAAAACCAAAGTTCTGCAATTATCAAAAGATAAAATAACTTGTCCCACTGCTAGTGCAGACACAGTTCCCCATTTCCAAGCTTCAAAACTCTTTGTCCTTCACTTACAGGCAAGCTATGTTTGAACCACTGCAAAGAGTAACAAACATGGTTAGTGGCTCCTGAATCAATGATCCATTTATCATTGTAATTCTCCACTAAACAAGCCTCAATCACATGTAAATTACCCATACCTGGTTTATTCATACGTGGGCAATTTTTCTTCCAATGCCCCTTTTGTCCGCACTTGAAGCACTTGCCTTTTGGCTGCTTCATTGCAACTGGTTTGGCAACTGGAACTCCTGATTTCTTCTTTTTCTTGTTTTTGTTCCTTCCCTTGGGTTTCCCCTTAGGTTTCACAGAACTCTCACCAACAAAAAATGCACTGCCCTCTTGACTAGACTTTCAGGATTTAAGCTCATGCATCAGCTTAGTAAGGTCAAGATTCATCTTATTCATATTATAATTCATCTTGAACTGATTGAAGTATTCAGGCTGATTGCAAGAGAAGGTCAACTTTTACTTCTTGTTCAAATTTGACCCCATGGTCTTCAGCCTTCTTGAAGTTTGCTATCATTGTCAGACAATGATCCCGCACACTTCCTCCAACATCACTGTCTTGGTGACTTGCATTCAGCGCATTCTGCCTAGGAGAGCTAGATGTAGCAAACATGCCATCAAGAGTCTGGAGCATCTTTGCTCCACTCTCAATCATGCTCACTTGCTCCTGAAGGTGACCTGGCGAGACTAGCTAAAATATAGGCGAACCTCCATTTGCCTTCTCCCATTTTTCCTTCTCCTGCTGAAAACGTGCCTTTGTTGCCTCAGGCGCATCTTCGCAGGTTGCGCTGGCATAGGGGTAGTTAGAACAAAGTTGAGCTTTTCATATTGAAGAACAATATCCAAATTAGTTTTCCATTGTTTGTAGTTTGTACCATCCATAGGTTTTTGGCTCAAGATAGTAGCTAAAGGATTGAATGAAGACATTTTTCTAAAACAATGAAAAAACACACTAATTACAAACTAGAATAACAACAACAGATATAGCGCTAGTAGATTCTAATAACTACTACTTGTTTATTGTGTAACAATCCATTAGTTATCTTTACAAGGCTTACGATGGGCAAGATACTTGTAAAACTAATATTGTTATTTTGGGCCTTCAGTTTTATGCCAGAGCCTCGATGGGAGGGTTAACAATTTTACCAAAGTTGAATGTATTTAACCATTGTTTACTTTCAAAATTATCTTTAGTGTCTAAGTGTTGCCGACGATGGGCTGTACAAAACTTTACTAAAATTTTGAAAAATATTAAGGTTTAATCTAGCGAAATCGATTATCCTTATCCGATGGGCTTTAGCGATAACCATTTCACTAATAAACCCACAATTGGAGCCCGAAGGTTTAATACTTTTTTTTAAAAAAAAAATTTAAACCTTCACCCATTCAATTTTTTTAAGTTTAGAATTTTCCAATTTCCAAAAAAAATGTTTCATTCGAAAATAATTTTTGTTTGATTTCAAAAACTATGTAAGTAGGTGTAGCCGATGAACGTGCATCACCTAACTTAACGTAATTTTGAAAACATTAAGGTCCTAAAATCTGGTCACTTTACAGCGTGTGCTCACACAATCATGATACATGATTGTTGTATGCAGCGTGTGTTATTCCATGACCATTTTAGAAAACCCACAAAATTATATTTTCAAGAAACAATTTTCTCTTAGGAAATTATCTGATTATTTGTCTAGATTTTAATTCCACAATAAATTAATCCCATTATTAATCTTGATTTCTTACCGAAAATCATAATAATTGATAATTAATCTAGTGAATAACTTAAAATTTAAATAATCGCGCATAATAACTATATACTAGTCGTATCATGACAAAAGTTATTATGCATATATGACATGTGATTATGCAACAATATGGCACCATCCTATTCTATATGGCATGTTATTACAAACATCATGTTAATCGCACATATAATTCATACAATTCAATAAAAGCAATAAATAATTAAACAAATAACTTTAATCCATGGTTTTCCTAAAATAATAATAAAAATAATAATAATATTACAACTTTGGAATTCCTCTTTCGTCCAACCACAATATCTGCCTCAAGCCCCTTTAGGGTATCCATGGGCCCAAAAGCCCAAAAAACCCAATCCTTGGCGAGAAACCCTAGGACACGAAAAGGAACCCTAGCCGTCAGGACGCGCGCCGTCATCCGACTTCGTCTCCATGAAACTCCAGGGAAGGACCGCCATGAGGAGACGAGAACGCCGCCGGAAACACCCAAAAGGGTGTCCCACGCGCCTCACGCGCGGCTCCACTGCCGCGTGAAGGCCACTCTCAGCCGCTTGTGGCGGCGCGTGCGGCGCGTCCGCATCCCCCGCCGGCCACCCATCACTTTGTTCGTCTTTCCGTCCTCTTTCCAACCATATATGGATCATCCAAATCTGAGATCCAGAGGTCCACGAAAGTCTCTGAGTGTTGATTGCTCATCTTTGTCGTTGTTTCTCGATCTTGAACTTTTACAGAAATTCAAAAATACATAGGAAAATGCGAAAAACATAAAATAAAGCAAGGAGGAAACCTAATCATATGGGATTAGCCTCCTTGTTACAAACCAAGAGAAACACAAGAGAATCTAACCATGGATTAAAGCGATTAACCAATTAAAAATTAAGACTTTTACCGAATATGAACTATAAGCGAATAAATAACATGAAATAAATAACAAATACAGAAAAATAAGGTGCCATATTTTTCAAAAAAAATTTCGAAATAAATCACATGAAATATAAATTAAAATCAAAACTGGTTCTTTTCCTCATCGCAATCCTCTGATACCAATTGTAGGATTATCATCAGAAACGCGGAAGCGCATCGTACCGACGCGACGTAGGAAAAATAGAACCTTCATTGTTTTGATTACCTGGAGGACGCAGTGAACCGAAGCTTCACGATCGGTAGTAATCCGCTCCTTGAGATCTTCCAGACTATCTCTCGAGGGGGATGGAGTGGCTGTGTGGGCAACCGTTAGATGATGAACGCCTCCGGGTGTGTTGATGAAAAACACTTAGTTAGGCACAAGGGTGAAAAGATTAGTTTATATGCTATGAAGTCCAAGACCTAACCCTAAGCCACATGGGCCATATTGTTCTTGAGCTTTAATCTCACTAAAGTCTTATTGGACTTAAGTGACTAAAGAGCATATAACCCAACAAATACAATGACACCTAGACAACATAAAAACAAAAGGATGTTAATTGTGTGTTCTAAAGATAAAGCAAAACCATAGATTATTAGATAGGCCATCTTTTCACGATTTCTAACCTCACATATATACTCATTGATTTGGTTGTCTTACTAAAATTTATCAAGTGGTCTGGTTCACAGACTCACAGCAGGAAACTTTTACGTGATAACATTGTTAAATAAAATGAAGCAATGATACCGCGAATATTGAGAAAAAGAAGTCCTTGTGACGTTAGCTACTCATTAAAACACAGGGCACCTGGACAAATAAAAATAAAAGCATGTTAATAGCGTATGATAGCTATAGATAAACCAAAAACTACAGATAAGCCATCTTTTCAAGATTTCTAAGCCCACATAAGGACTCATTGAAAATTATGAAGTAGTCACGGTCACAACAGAGCACTCTTATGTGATAACATGTTGGATAGAAAAGCTAGATAGCAATAGGATCCCATAATTCAATTGAATTGTTCTTTTTCACGAGCACTAATGATGTGTGCGGCCCTGTCACTTGTGACTTGTGAGTGCAAGCAAATCTTGTAATAATGGTATGATGCAATGGTTGTTAAACCTTGCAAAGCTAACCGTTTAGGCCAAATAGACAAAGGACAAAGAAACTCTGACAACAGTTAGTATAGCTCTTGACCTTGCATTACCTAAAAGAACCAGATCAAATAATATGCTTGTAAGTTGTAAGATTTGATTCGCATGCATTCAGTATATGAACTGCCAAAGTGTATGATATGATTTGGTCACACTGTGAGGTGATGTATATGATCTCAACTGCTTTCTACTAGTATCAAGGACCAAATTATTTTTTGTAGCTTGAGTTGAAAGTCCTACGCTAATTAATAGCTAATAAAGCAGAGGTTAATATATGTATACGTCACTTATTATTATTCTATATTTCTATTTGCATTGCTTGAAATCTTGCTTTTGGTTGAGTGAAGGAAGTTCCCCGCTTGAAAGAATAATCTCGCTTTGGGACATAATCAGAATGACTTCCATTTGAAATTTCAAAACAAGCTAAAAGATTGTGGTTGTTCCAGTAGATACAGTCGTAATTAAGGGGTAGAAAAATATTGTTGAAGGTTTTGGGTGCTTGTAGCCAAAACACGGTTTGATGATTTAAAAGTTAGTTTGATGTATTTTTTTAAGTCAAATTCAATTAGTCTTTGTTTGGTTTTACTGTGACTTTGTAAGAGCCGTTGGTATCTTTAAATTAATAAGACTTAGTTTGATGTTATTTTGACTCACTATATATAACAATATTGTATGGTAAAATAATATAAAAAAATTTTCTTAATAAAGAAAAGTCACCCTACTTGTGTTTGATTAATATATAATAATGTTTTGCTTTTATTGTTATTAATTAGAATAATGTTATATTAGTTTTTTAAGCTTTTGAAGGGTATAAGTTAATTATGAAAATCACTCTAACTCTAAATCCAATAGTAAAATCACCTCAACTTTAACAAAAAATGTTGACATATATATATTTTTAAATTTGAGCACCCCTTTTGAGTACACTATCAAACGGAAATAGATCCGCTTACGTTAATTTTTCACGTGACATTGTCATGTATGATATTATATTATTAATTCTTTTATGTTACATGTTATGTTTGAGCCCCACTTTCAAAATCAATAGTAAGAGATTACACATGATGAGGTCATGTGAAAAAATCAATATGGTAGGATTCATTTTCAAATAACATTAGATAACTCTTTTACAATTTTAGTTAATCAAAATTAAACTATAAATTTTATGAAAAATTTATTATTATTATTATTTTGGTCAGAAGAGTAATTTCGGCAGAAGAGTTTCATTGATTAATATAAAATAAATGGTGATAGTGCTTTTTTTCTTGGTCTGGGGAGGAGGAGGAGGGGGGCTGCTTTGCTGTGAGGCTCGAACCCGGGATGCACCATCAATTGAGGCTATGCATTTGCCAACTGAGCTGTGCCTTGTGTGCGTAATGGTGCTAGGGTGGTCTGCCACGGTTACACCAGTCCGTTTCTGTACTTTTCTAGCTTCCTTTTAAAATATTGAGATATTTTGGGCCAAAGTTTTGCTCTTGTCGTTGTTTGGGTACTGGTTGTAGCTTTTCAGTCCAAAGCATTGGTTATGTGAAGTTTATAATAAACTCCTAGTACATAAGCCCACACACTTTTTAGAAAGAAAAAACTTTTTGCAAGTTGGCAAAAGAAGGAGATCTGACCAAAAAGCAAAAACGAAAGAAAGAAAGAAAAACATAAAAGGAGATCATTTTGAACAAAATATTCGACCAACCAACAAAAAAAAAAAAAAGAAAAGCGAAAAAGCTTATTCTAAAAATTTTAGAATTTGGAGACTAAATTAAATTTAAAGTAAAAAAATTATGAAGACTATATAGTTTAAGCCAAAGATAAAATAATCAATTTAACCTACAGATAAAAATGATGCCTTGTCAAAAATCAGCTTTTAAAAGAACTTAAATTATTATCTCAAGACTGGAGAATAATTTTTTAATCTTTTAAGATATCTCTACTCTTGAGTATAAGAATAATCTTATTTTGTTTTATTTTTTCAAAATGATTTTACGACTTAAAAATTTGGAAGAGAGAACAACTATGTCTAGCCGGGTTACGGGTAGCCCTCATCAGTACCCAATATTAAGCAAATATGCATTCGTGTTGGCCCTTGCCTTTTTCCCCCATATAGGAGAATTTATACGCGCAGATTAGATTCACTGTAATTACAAGCAAAAGGCAACAATAAATGATGGAGAAAAGCTAGGAAACAAAGGAACTACATAATAACAAGTTATGTAGCACAGCAGCAAGGATATCTGAATCCAAGCAACCGCGTAGGAAAGGAACAAAAGTAATGAAGTCTAATAAATGAATGAATTTAGTCAATTTGTTTTGCCGATTGAGTTCCCTATGCCTTGCTTGCAAGTGTTGGGATACTCTGCTCATTCCAGAAGAAGTTTTCTGGATCAACTTCAGTCTTAACCTTCACCAACCTTTCAAAATTTTTATGGAAGTACTTGACACCATAGACCTCCCCATCTTGGTAACTATCCTTACCATGATTCTTGATACCAATATCAAGGTCCCTGTAGTTCACGTAGGCACTCCTTGGATTCTTTGATACAAATGGGGTCATGTAACTATATAGCATTCTAATCTGACCTACAAAATTCTTCTCTGCAGCAGCTCCTGGTTGCTCCCAAGTCACACTATACTGAATCTTGTACAGATTCCCTGCACGGTGAGGAAATGGTGTAGCATCAGAAGGGATCTCATTCATTCTTCCTCCATAAGGGTTGAAAACAAGTTCAACTTTTCCCAATTCAATCATCTTCTTAAATATCCAGTTCAACCCATCTTTGGGAATTGGTGTCTGCACATAATCAGATTTCTTTTTGTTGAAATGCACTGTGTAGTGGCTTCTGTCAAGCAGTGCATTCAGTGAGGAGCCATCATTATAATTGGCCCACCAAAGCACAGAATCAACCCAGCTCATCTCATTACAACTTTCCTTCTTCAGTCCCAGAAGAGGGAACTCCTTCCCCAACAGTGTCACAAGCTCATCAGCCCCTCCAAGAAACAAAGCCATAACTGAGGCTTTGATGGTTTTCTGCCCTTCACAACATTGGAGCTCACAGGCTGCAAGACCAGCCTCATGAAAATCCTATCATCTGTGTGTGGTGCAACCTGCTGCCACTGCACAACAAGGTCAGTGGCATTATGCCCCAAAGTCTTGTCAATCTGAAACAAAGTAACCTTTTCTGGCACTGGAACTAGCTTAACTGTGTATGACAATACGACTCCAAAACTTGCTCCTCCACCTCCTCTAATGGCCCAGAAAAGGTCTTCCCCATAGACTTCTTGTCAAGGATCCTACCTTTGGCATCAACAATTTTAGAATCAATAACATTTTCAACAGATAAACCATATTTTCTTAGCATGTTACCATATCCTCCTCCACTCAAGTGGCCACCGACACCAACAGTGGGACAAACACCTGCAGGAAAGCCATGAACTTTACTCTTCTCCCAAATTCTGTAGTAAACTTGTCCAATAGTGGCGCCAGCTTGGATCACAGCAATCTCATTTCGCACATCCACAGTGATATTCTGAAAGTGGAACATGTCAAGGATAATAAAGGGCACCTGCGAGGCATACGAGGTGCCCTCAAAATCATGGCCACCACTCCTTATTTTGAGTTGAACACCTATGCTCTTGGCGCAAACCACAATAGCTTGAACATGGTTTTCATGCAGAGGGGTGACAATGAGTGGTTTTGGGGTGGAGGGATGTTGAACCTGGCATTTCTAACAAAGGCTTGAAGGACAGAAGAATAGGATGCGTTGGTTTGGGCATAGACTATGTTGGAAACTTGGTTTGGTGGGGTTGTGTGGCTTTGTAGGCAGTGAAGGAAAGTGCCATATATGGACTCTCTTGATGGGGCTGCCAGAGAGTTAGAGACATTGAGAAGCAGAACTATGATAGAAAGAAACTCCAGAGGGTTGGATTTTTCCATGGATTCAGTTCTTTAAAAAAAGTAGTGCAGGTTTGGTACAGTTTCATTCAGAGTACAGTTTCATTCAGAGTAACAAGACATATTGGACCACAGATACTATGTCTTCATAATGTTAATGTCTAATAATTGAGTTTCGCTGGCATCAACCTTAAGTGATGATATTTTTTTCCCACTACTGATCCACTTCCAGGTCAAAGATTCGATGATGCTCATAGACTACTACGACTTGGAGTTTAATCTAATAATTATCTAGATGTATTGTCTTAATGGAGGATCTCTAATTAAATAATTAGAAATTTCAAACGATCAAGTCATGTTGAAAAAATAAAATAAAAGTTTAAAAATTAATTAAAAAAAGCCACATAATCAATATTACATGTGAAAGTATCCACTCCACACATTTTATTTTTGCGCATAAGAAACATACATCTCTTGACACATGTATAATAAAATATAAAGAGGGAAAGGAGAAAAGACGAGAAAATGCTAGATGGAGCATGCGAAGTTGTGCAAGAGATTCTTAATTAAGAGAAGTTTGTTGTTCTATTATTTAATATCTACTATTTCAATTATGCTAATTTTTTATTTTACTTATATTTTTATACAATACTAATCAATGTGGTATGCATCAAACAATAAAATAATTTTTAATTCCAAAATTATAATAATATATTTATCTGCACAAATTGAATCTTATATTTATATAATATATACTATTTAATTACAATACATCACTTAAATGTTTATATTCTTATAGAAATTAATTTTAATATATTATCACACAAGTATGTATCATATTGAAAAAAGCATTTAACTTTTACATTATTATCTCAAAAAATTTATAGATAATAACATTTTAAGATATAATTAAACAGTAATATAAAATATTTTTATACTATTATTATTATATCAATACTATATCAAAATTAATCCATATGCTTATATTCTAATTTTATCGCTATACCCAAGTACAGAATGTGTGAATATACTATACACTTGGTCATCCACTACAAATGAATTTATAGGCGAAGCCTCCAATTATTTGCTAGGCGTCTAACTGGATAATTTCTCGTCAAAATGTACAGGAGCTTGTTTGGCTTGCAATGATTATTCTGTTCCGTTCATAAAAACTAAGTTAAAAAAATTAAAAGTGATTTGTTATTTTACTTTTAATAAGAGTGTTCCACTTTTAAAAAAAAATTGATTTCAATAGATACTAAAGATTTTAGCTTTTATTTTTTTATTTAATATCAATTCTCTTGATCTCACTTTTAAAATATTTTTCTTAAATATAAATTAATTTTTTTAAAATCAATTCTTTTAGATGTCAACTTTCCTGCCAATGCGCCTTCTATGATTCTACGTGTCTCATTGGTGAAAAAGTTCCTTCTTTGGTTTGACTTCGATGGATATTTAAATTTTGAAATATAATTGGTGTACAACAAAAGTATAACAATAATATTACGTCACCGTATAAATTGCCACGCCTCGTGTGCTGTGGGATCCTTATAGGCTCATGCTCTTGCTGACTACATAATGGACTTGGGCTTTCATTGATGGGTTTGGGCCTCGTTCTCTTCAACTCGAACCATTGTCAATGTAATGGAATGCCACTGTTCTATTGGCATAGATAAATTTCTTGGCAACACAGCTTACTTTCAGATTTTGAGAAAATACACAGCAAAGCCGAGTTTCTTTATTGGAAATTACAATATGCATATTATCTTTAAAATAAAATTACACCAATGATTCTAAGGCCATATACTAATATTATTATAATAGTCTTATAAACAATTCTAAGATGAGCAACCATACCACCTTCTCCATCAGTTTCCTAAATAGGCTGGAGTCTAACAATTTGCCAGCACCAGAGTCCAACCCTGCAATCATGAAAGGCAGCACATTCAAACATTAGTCCTGTACGTAACCTATGCTTGGGGTTATTAGATTTTCAAGTAAAGGATCACTTTGTCTCCTGAAATTATAAACATATTTTACTTTAATCTTTGAAATTTCATTCACTAAGCCACTTTAATTCATGGTCAAACAAATGTTAGTTGACCGTTATTGTTTTGCTAACATGGTACCGAATTAAAATAAGTTCATATTAGTCTCTAAAATTTCCAAATGTGTTAAAATAATCCCTGAAATTTTTTTAAATGTGTTAAAAAGTCTCAAATCCCAAAATTTATGTTATTTTGCTTTATAAAAATCTAAATCATCAATATTTCTTAAACCTACTTATTGCTCTCATTTGCATACCTTATTTAAATAATTCAAATTTGAGACCCTCCATACTTAGCTAACATAACTAATTTATTAGCTATTACATTACATTTCTTGGAATAAATTGGGGTTTAAAATATAAAAAATAAGATGCAGGGAAACATTATATTATCAAGCATGAATGGAGTTCATCAAGGGACTATTTGAAATAATTTAGATACAATTTGGAAGAAATTTGGTATCAAAGGAATCTAGCACTAACAAAAAAAAAAAGAAATTTTACACCCATGTCAAATGTACTCGCAAACTATCATAAATATGGAGATTTAATATAGCTCAAGTAGAGGATTGTGTCTCTCATTCCACCTCGATAATAGTGATCGTGTCTCTCATTCCACTAATCAAGCTCTTAATTGTGTTTAAGATATTTAAAAATTTGAACCATTTAAATAGGGCGTGAAATGAGAGAAATAAGTGATTTTAAGAAATATTGACGATTTAGATTTTATGAAGTAAAATAAGAGAAATTTGGGATTCGGGACTTTTTTAAAACATTTTTGAAAATTTCAGAGACTATTTTGACACATTTGGAATTTCAGGGATTAATATAAATCTACTTTGATTTGGTATCATGTCAGCATGCCACGTGGCATGTAACATGTGCTCAACATGACACGTCATCAAAATGTGACATGATTCATGCCACTTAACGTGCCACGTCAACATAACAGTAATGGTTAACTAATATTTATTTGACCAAATACTAAAGAAACCTACGAAATAAAATTTCAGGACTAAAATGAATCACATTTACAATTGTAGGAACCAAAGTAAACTGATACTCAAAGACTATTAGACATCATCACATCAA
>JAMLFY010001062.1:0-17962 GCA_030441495.1 Dalbergia oliveri
ACAAATGACCAAAATGCCCTGAGGTCATTTCTAATGGGTTGCAACCCTCGAACTGTTTGAAGGGGATTATGCTGTTATGAATGATATCGAGAGGGAAACCTCGTTTTCTAAACTTCGGCTCAAAATGACCAAAATACCCTCCTGTGTCTACACGGGTAAAAGATGCCGTTTGAGAACTTTTCCAGGAAGTTTAGAATGATGTTTATGAGCAATGTTTGATGTTTAGTTGGCAGGAAGGTCCCTGGCAGTTTTAGTGTAAAATTACCATTTTGCCCCTAGAACGTGTACAGTGCGCCTAATGAAGCAATCAGCCGAACCTAAGCAATATTAGGCTCTAATCGAAGATTAATTTATTTCGATAATTAATCTAGAGTCAAAATGATTTATTAAGGTTAATTAGAACCTAAGATTGCTTAGATAAACTCTAACGGTATTCTTTAAATTCAAGATTTCTAGTCATGGAATCTTGAATAGTGTTTTCTCTCTCTTTCCTTAAATTAAGGAATTGAGCCATACCTCATTTGACCAAAAGAATTATTTTAAATTACTAATCTAATAAGATCACCCTCCTAATCAAGTCTTGAACCACCTCAATTAACCATTTTCTCACCTAAACGCTTGCTTACAAACTCCTAATCAAAAAGCCTAATCATAGAAACACTTAAACACATCCTTAAACCACAATTACATGAACAAAAATCCCTTCCCCTTGGCTGATGAGGAGGCCGAAAATCTGTCCCCAAAATGGTGCCACATGTTGAGTTGTGATGCACTCCAAGCCCATGCTTTAGGCCATACCTTGCCCATGCTTCCAACCATGCTTGCCATGCCTAAGCCCATGCTTTGTAAGAGATATTTCCTCCCTCCTCCTCCAAAAGGCCGGTTCCCCCCCATTTCAGCCTCCATGTTGCAAGTTTTCTATAAATACCAAGCCTTGATGAACCTTGTCACACTTTGGTTCACTTGGTAAGTTCACACTTCTTGCAAATTCTCTCATTCCTCTCAAATTCCCTCAACTTGGCTGATTTCTTCCTCAAGACTCCAAAAGGATTTCCTTCTCCTTCCATCTAGAAAACAAAGCTTTCTTACATCTCTTCAAGACTTCTTAAGGTAGGGGTTAAGTTTTGATGATTTTTGTTTGTGTTCTTCAAGAAAGTTCTAGTTTTTCTCTTGGTTTCAAACTCCTTTTCCTTCCTCTTTCTTTTTCGGCCAAGAGGCCTTCTTACAAAAAGAATGTGAGCTTGATGATGAGGTTTCAAGATAATGATTTGTTGTTGTCATGTGAGAAACCTCTAAAGCTTGAAACAACTTGGTCTTGGACCATACATGCTTGGATTTCCTTTCTTTTCTTGGCTTAAGTTTCGGTTTTTCCTCTTCCTCTTTCCTTTAAGGATTTTCAGTTTTTCTTCTATGGATTTGAACAAAGTTTGTAAAATATGTCTAGTAGATCACGAAAGTTTTGTTAAGAAAGTTAATCTCATGATTTCAAAGAGCTCTAGGCTTACCCTTGCCAACCTTAAAGTTGGTCGGCCGTTCTAGAATCCGCGCTAGATTGAAGCCTATGAGCAATAAAATAAAGAATATGACTTAGTTCTTGTAGTTTTGTTTAGACAAAGTGATGAACTTTGGGTCCATTTCCTTAAGCTTGATGGTGAGTTCAAACCTTAAGATTTCTCTTGAAGTCTAGGTGCTAAGAACTCTAAAGCTTGCCTTATGATGCATAATGGGTTGAGGTTTATGTTCCTCTAAAAGTCTTGCAAGAGCTCTAGCTAAGACAAAAACAAGATGCATTCATGTTTAAATTTATGTCTTGCATCTCATGTTTATTTTGATGTTATCACTAATTTCACAAGAGTAAATGAATGAACTTGCATTACCATATTTAAATTCCCAAGCTTGCATTTCATGTTTATATTTCAAGTCATCACTTAATCCTTAAAGATAATAATGAAGTTGCATCTCATATTTATTTTATGCTCTCACTTTACTTTCTAATGAAGAGTAAAATAAAGTGCATGGCATGTTTAAGATTTTGTCATCACCTAAACACTCTAGAGCTCAAAGACTTGCCCTAAGTATCCTAAAAAGGAAACTCCATTCAAAAAGAAATGGATGAGTTTTGGTATGAACCAACAATGGTTTGATTTTGTAAAATACATGAATGATTTTCAAGGAAATGTTGGAAAACTGTTTTATGAGGTCTCAAGAGGTTTAAAATAGTTTGGAATGTGTCAAAATCATGTTTTCTCAATTTTCGAAGGTTCTGGTAATCGATTACCACCAATGTAATCGATTACCAGAAGGTTTTGAAGGACTTTTGGTTCTGGTAATCGATTACCAGAGGTAGTGTAATCGATTACTACGGCTTTTCATGCCCAAACCTTCTGGAAACCCTAATCGATTACTTATAATGTAATCGATTACCAAATGTTCTTTACTTTCCAAAACATTTAACCCTACGTAATCGATTACCATTATGTGTAATCGATTACCCGTTGTTTTTGAAAACCCAGAATGAATTGAGCTCCTGGTAATCGATTACTAGGAACATGTAATCGATTACCAGAACACCTTTTGTTTTCAGAAACATTCCAAGAGAAAACTAGCAACTTATATGCATTTCAACCCAAGAGATTATGTGATCTTATGGGTTCATGATTTGGTTCTATGTTTGGCTACTGTATAAATGCTGTTCTAAGGTGTTAAATGTGTAAAATTATGTTGAGTGAAGCAAGGATCGATTTAGAGAAGCTAGTAAAGAATAAGTAACTAAAAAGGGACTTGAGATGAGAATTCTAGAACACCTTAATACAAAGAAGTGCAAATCTGTTCTAGAATGGTTAATTCAGGGATAAATGATTCATAATTAGTAAGACATGTACAAGATCCCTTCATAAATGATTAGGTGCTAATTTCTAAGTATAAGATGATGATAAGAGATCTAAGTGGTTTATAACTTAGAGAACATGCCTAGGAATCCCTCATAATTGATCTAAGAATTAATTATGGAGTCTTAGGCGAAGATGGATCTTAAAAGGGTCGCGAATGGAGATTTAGAGCCCCTTAAGCAAACGATATATATTTTCTGCCCTTTTATGTTGAGTGCTGAGTGGAATCTTGGTGAGTTCAAATCTTAGAGGAAAAGTTTAAGTGCCAACCCCTTGAGGGTAATAATAATGCAAATACAAGTTTAAAGCCCGAAAGGGGCAAAGCATAAGATACTGTGAGATAGGTGGACGAGAGAGTATGATTATGATGATGAACCTCGTGCACACGTATGATGATGTGATTATGTTAGTTCCTTGAGCATGAAACTTTATATGCATAATTTGATGAATTGTTGTGTTTGAAATGCATAATGTTTCAAAGATATGAATGAAATTGAGAAATATGCTCATGTGAACTAGAAAGTTGTGGCAATGAGAAAGTTCCATGAAAATGATGCATGTGACTGAAATTATGTGGCATGACTCAAATTTGAGGAAATTCGGAGAGTAGTGTTATGCCGCGAATTTCCGTCAAATTTGAGGGACAAAAAGAAAGTTTTTGAGAAATATGAAGTTTAAAAGTTATATGCCGAGACGCATTTCTCCTTGAGGAGAAAGTAAACCCGTGGGGGGTATGGACGTCGAGCCATACCGAAGCGGACAAAGTCGTGGTCTTAACCAGTCGATGCGTTTCGAAGAAGGAGAAAGTCCCATGATGGGTGATCCTTAGGCCCCTACCCGTACTCTGGGAGTCGGGATTATGATATTTATGATTCGCTTATCAAGAGGATAAGTAAGAACTAGTGACGACTAGTTAAGGTATGAGCTCATAGCCTAGCTTAAGGGGTGCGGTTACTATATTATTGGTGACACAAGTATGAGAAAAGGAAAGATGATCAAAGAAAAGTTTCATGCCACACAATGTTGTTTGAATTATTGTTTGATTTACCTAAAGTGCTACCATGCATCCATGAAACATTATGTTGCATACATGCATTAAGAATCATTATAAAAGACATGGACCTTGGACAACGACCTTTGTGAAAACCTCATAATGAACCTATGCATGCTCAACATTTTCATAATAAACCCAAGGTTCCTGGGACGTAAACGATGGCACTAGGATAGAGGACTTCCCTCCTGAGATTCTTTAGTAAGAATTCTCACCCCTCTCTCGTTTCTTTCCGTTACGTCTTCAGATATCGATGGCGTCGTTCGTGATTTTCATTGACCCGCCTACATGGGAGGTGCACTATGACCCCGAGCATCAGTCCTACCACTTCAAGGGTCATTGCGAGGTGCGCGTTTTGCATATGTGGGACGCCCTTTTGCTTCCCCGTCTCCAGCTATCACTTCGATCCGACTTCACCCTTTGGCGACGACCTGATCTTTGAGAGGACACGACCCGAGATGAGCAGACCGTCGTGCCCACCTTCCTCGTCGGAGGTACGCGATATCCTGAGTATGTTCCCCGTTCTCGATCAGAGGCTGATCCTTCGGAGGGATCTTCCCTTCGTTCCTATGGGTCACGGAGGAGGTAGTGAGGACACGGTCACCCAGCCGAGGCATGCGAGGCGCGTTCGACAGCCCGAGAGGCGACCACGACGCGGAGGCCACGCTGTCCCTCGATTCCCATGCCTAGATCTCCGCTTCGTTGGGCTACATCCGAGGAGCTTCGTCAGTCGCGGGCTACATCTCCCCAACCGAGGACCGGCGTCACCAGGAGGCTTGGAGTGGGAGGGTAGTGATAGTTGGGTGTTTATCTTTTGGGATTATTACCATGTATTTGTCTTTATGTTTCCCATTGTACTGCAAGCTCTGCCCACTAGTGCGGGTAAGACTTTATGTTTCTGTTATATCTCTGTTGTGATGTACTAAACTATATTATCTAAAGTAATGAGGAATGATGTTTATGATGGATGTGTTCTTTAATGTGTATATTCTGTATGTTTTATTTATTCTTCCGCTTCACGTTGTTTATGTTACGCGCAAAGGCTCGCACTTTGGTTTATATAAATCATTTCAAAAAAAAATTTACCCGTATTTTCCGCTAAGTATTTTATAAATGAATTTAAAGAAAAGTAATAACTAATAATTAGTCTTGATACGTCCTAGGCGTATTGAGGTTAAATATTAGGGTGTTACATTATGGTATCAGAGGTTCGATTCACGGAGCCTGAGGATTGGACTGACCATGCTTTAGAAGCATGTTACGTTAGTATGTCATGTGTAGTGCTTAGCTATTAGAGATAAGCTATAGGGTAGGCATTCATGACCTTGTCTGCTTGTCTATGCCATGGTAACTAGCTCATTCAGTTCGGAATGTTGAGCCTGATCACCTCGGTATTTGTTGACTTGTGTGCTTAGGGACCAATGGCACCCGGGCAGAATAGGAACGCAAACGCCGGGTGAACGAGGGATGAGACTGAGCGCCTACGCGAAATGGCTAGGGCGATGGAACGCATGTTCGACCGCATGAATCAACCAAGGGACGCGCTCAAGGTCCCCTGAAGCTGTGGAACAAGCCCGTTTTGGGGAGTTCCGCAAGGCTAATCCCCCACCTTTCGTGGAGCTCTGAACCCCGACAAGGCTGATGAGTGGATCAAGAACATGGAAAAGATCTACTCTGGTTACCTGTTCGAGGAACAGAAAGTCACCTTTGCTGCCTACATGATGGAAGCCGACGCTGAGTTTTGGTGGACCGGCACCCGAAGGCTGCTAGAAGCTACGGCGCAGCCATCAATTGGGAGCTGTTTAAGACGTACTTCTATGAGAAGTATTTCCCGAATCCGTGAAGAACGCCAAGGACATTGAGTTCATGCAGTTGGTCCAAGGTGGAATGTCTACGCCCAGGACACGGCGAAATTTGAAGAGTTGATCAAGTTCTCACGAGTTTTCCAAGGGAACCCCGATGAGGTATGGAAGTGTGTTAAGTTCGAGGCCGGTCTAAGGGCCGAACTTAACTTTGCTGTGGCACACATGGAGATTAGGGACTTCCCGACCCTAGTCAACAAGTGCCGAATCATCGAAGAAGGGCACAAGAAGATGAGTGCCGCAAGGGTGGATCGTCCCGTGGGTTGGGACCTCAAGCCCCGAAGTTCAAGCCATCAAATCAGACTCAAATGAGGAACCACTACCATCCCTACCAATCCAATCAGTTCAAGCAACAACAACAACATCATCAACCACAACAACAAAGAGGACCCAACAATCAACCATCTCGGCAACACCCAAGGCCGCCGTTCAACCCCAACCGCGGAAACCGCAACCATCAACAAGGCGGAATGGGCGGTCCTCGCAATAACAACAACAACAATCAACAAGGAGGGCCCAATGGGAACAAGAACAAGGCACCCCAAGGAGCCCTCCTTTCCCGGATCCGCACAAGCTGTGAGTGCCCCGCTGGAAAGAATCATGGCAACCGTCCCCCCGGGCAAGGAGTGTGTTTCAGATGTGGCAAGCTCGGCCACTATGCGAAGGACTGCAAAAGTAATGGAGGGTCGTCAGTCAGACCGCAACACCAAGGACGAGTCTTTACCCTCAACGCAGAGGACGCACATGGATCCAACGACCTCATCGAAGGTAAGTGCGAACTAAATGGTAGACCTTAACTGTGCTATATGACTCTGGTGCTACTCATTCTTTTATCTCACATGCTAGTGTCGAGTCTCTAAATTTGCAAGTTTCTAAGCTTCCTTTTGATCTCGTTGTTTCTACTCCTACCAACCGTCCTGTACATACATGTAACTGTTGTCTAAATTGCCATCTTACCGTTGAAAATAGATCTTTTGTCATAGATTTAATTTGTTTACCCTTGAAAGACATAGGCGTAATCCTTGGCATGGATTGGCTTCACGCTAACCATGTGTTGTTAGACTGTCATACCAAATCTGTTATTTTTCGTCATCCCCCTAGCAAGACTAGTCAAACCTTGAAACTTTATGTGAATGTCGTAGATGTCTTCTGGAGTGGGGAGAAAACTAAGGGATATGTCCTTCTAGCCGCTAGCGAGGTAGACTTTGAGCAGAACATAGATGACATTCCTGTGGTAAGAAAGTACCCGAGGTATTTCCGATGAGATAGAGTTCCTCCGAGAGAGGTGGAGTTCTCCATCGAGTTGGTCCAGGAACGGGACCTATCTCGATAGCCCCGTATAGGATGTCACCCTTGGAGTTGAAGGAATTGAAAACCCAGTTGGAAGAGTTGTTAGAAAAGAGTTTTATCAGACCTAGTGCCTCACCTGGGAGCCCGGTTTTGTTTGTTAAGAAAAAGGATGGGAGCATGAGATTATGTATAGATTATAGGCAATTGAATCGTGTGACGGTGAAGAATAAATACCCTTTGCCTAGGATTGATGATCTTATGGACCAGTTGAAAGGAGCGGTGGTATTCTCCAAGATTGATTTGAGGTCGGATACCACCAAATTCGAGTAAGAGATGAGGATATACCTAAAACCGCTTTTAGGACACGGTACGGACACTTTGAGTTCGCCGTGATGTCCTTTGGACTGACAAATGCACCCGCCGTGTTTATGGACTATATGAATAGGATCTTTAGACCCTATTTAGATAAGTTCGTGGTTGTTTTCATAGATGACATACTCATCTATTCAAAGACTCACGAGGAGCATGAAGGTCACCTGAAGTTGGTTTTAGAGGTGTTGAAAGAGAAGAAGTTGTATGCTAAGCTCTCTAAGTGTGAATTCTGGTTGGAGGAAGTGAAGTTTTGGGACATGTAGTATCAAAAGGAGGTATAGCGTTGACCCTAGTAAGATAGAAGCTGTAATGAATTGGGATAGACCGACCACCGTATCGGAAATACGGAGCTTTTTGGGTTTAGCAGGCTATTACCGTAGGTTTATCAAAGGTTTTTCCAGATTGCTCTTCCCTAACCAAGCTAACTAGGAAGAACACCCCGTTTTCATGGAATCCCGATTGTGAAAAGAGCTTCCTAGAGTTAAAGGAAAGGTTGACCTCGACCCCAGTTTTGGTTTTGCCCGACCCCAATGTACCCTTCGAGGTATATTGTGATGCTTCGGGAAAAGGTTTAGGATGTGTATTGATGCAAAATAGGCAAGTGGTAGCCTATGCGTCTAGACAACTCAAGCCTCATGAGGTTAATTACCCTACCCATGACCTAGAGTTAGCCGCCATAGTGTTTGCCTTGAAAATATGGAGGCATCACTTGTACGGAGTGAGGTTTGAAGTTTTCTCCGATCATAAGAGTCTTAAGCATCTCTTTGATCAAAAAGAGCTAAACATGAGGCAAAGAAGGTGGATGGAGTTTCTAAAGGACTATGATTTCGGCCTAAGTTACCACCCGGCAAAGCCAATGTGGTTGCCGATGCCTTGAGTCGAAAATCATTACGCTTATCCCACATGATGGTCAAGGAAGTTGAGCTCATAGAGAAGTTTAGGGACATGAATTTGGGGATGTCAATAACAGAAAAGAGTGTAAAGATGTGTCATCTTAGGTAACAAGTGGGTTTAAACAAAGGGTGATGATGGCACAAGTAGAAAATGAGGAGTTTAGGGAGACTCAGAGGCGGTTAAGGCTGGAAAGCTTAAGGGTTTTGAGCAAGGGCAGATGGATTGTGGAGGTTTGAAGGGCGGATGTGTGTACCGCAAGATGGTGACCTCCGAGAGTATCTTGGAGGAGGCCCATAAAAGCCACTTCACCATCCATCCTGGTGCCACCAAGATGTATCAGGATTTAAAGAAGATGTTTTGGTGGCCCGGATTGAAAAGGGACGTAGTAGCCTGGGTTAGTAAGTGCTTGGTCTGTCAAAAGGTGAAGATTGAGCACCAGAAGCCTTCAGGAATGTTGCAACCTTTGCCTATCCCCGAATGGAAGTGGGATAGTATATCTATGGATTTTGTGACCAGCCTACCCCGAACCCAAGCCGGCCATGACGCTATATGGGTAATAGTGGACAGGTTAACCAAGTCGGCCCATTTCCTACCCATCAAGTTAACCTTTTCCCTAGATAAGTTGGCCCAGTTGTACATCCAAGAGATAGTAAGGTTACACGGAGTTCCATCGACGATAATTTCGGACAGAGATCCGCGGTTTACGTCGCGTTTTGGGAAGCCTTTCAAAAGGCGTTTGGTTCTAAGTTGTGCTTAAGCACGGCTTACCACCCCCAAACAGATGGACAATCGGAAAGAACTATCCAAACATTGGAGGATATGCTAAGGGCATGTGTTTTGGATAGAAAAGGGAGTTGGGATAAGTACCTCCCGCTCATCGAGTTCGCGTATAACAACAGTTATCATGCGAGTATCGATATGGCACCGTACGAGGCCTTGTATGGAAGGAAGTGTCAGTCGCCTTTGTGCTGGCATGATCTCGGAGAACAAAGCATTTTGGGACCGGATGTAGTGAGGGAAACCACAGAGCAAATAAAAATGATCAAGGATAGAATCTTGACTGCTCAAAGCCGACAAAAGAGCTATGCGGACAAGCGGCGAAAGCCGTTAGAATTCCAAGAAGGTGAGCATGTTTTCTTGAGAATAACTCCCACTCCAGGAATAGGTAGAGCCATGAAAATCAAGAAATTGAGTCCCGATTTCTCGACCTTTGAAATCCTTCAAAAGTCGGGTCGCCTACAAAATAGCCCTACCTCCAAATCTCAAATCTTCATGACGTCTTTCACGTCTCCCAGCTAGAAATATCAATCCGACCCTAGCCATGTGTTAGAGCCAGAGCATGTACAGTTAAGGGAGGACCTAACTTTCACCTCCACCAACGAGGATCGTGGACCGTGGTGTCAAGCAGTTGAGGAGTAAGTCCGTTCCTTTGGTGAAAGTCGCGTGGGACGAGACAAGACGGAGGAGTACACATGGGAGTTGGAATCGAGATGCGGATGAAGTATCCCGAGCTTTCTAAGGTAACGAATTTCGAGGACGAAATTCTTTTAAGGAGGGGAGTAATGTAACGGATTTCTCCTGTTAGAGTACAAATGACCAAAATGCCCTGAGGTCATTTCTACCGAAATTAAAGGGCAGTTGCCCGGCAACCCTCGAATGGGTCAACTCGATGTTTGAAGGGGATTATGCTGTTATGAATGATATCCGAGGGGGAAACCTCGTTTTCTAAACTTCGGCTCAAAATGACCAAAATACCCTCCTGTGTCTACACGGGTAAAAGATGCCGTTTGAGCCCAAACTTTTCCAGGAAGTTTAGAATGATGTTTATGAGCAATGTTTGATGTTTAGTTGAGCAGAAAGTCCAGCAGTTTTAGTGTAAAATTACCATTTTGCCCCTAGAACGTGTACAGTGCGCCTAATGAAGCAATTAGCAAACCTAAGCAATATTAGGCTCTAATCGAAGATTAATTTATTTCGATAATTAATCTAGAGTCAAAATGATTTATTAAGGTTAATTAGAACCTAAGATTGCTTAGATAAACTCTAATTGTATTCTTTAAATTCAAGATTTCTAGTCATGGAATCTTGAATAGTGTTTTCTCTCTCTTTCCTTAAATTAAGGAATTGAGCCATACCTCATTTGACCAAAAGAATTATTTTAAATTACTAATCTAATAAGATCACCCTCCTAATCAAGTCTTGAACCACCTCAATTAACCATTTTCTCACCTAAACGCTTGCTTACAAACTCCTAATCAAAAAGCCTAATCATAGAAACACTTAAACACATCCTTAAACCACAATTACATGAACAAAAATCCCTTCCCCTTGGCTGATGAGGAGGCCGAAAATCTGTCCCCAAAATGGTGCCACATGTTGAGTTGTGATGCACTCCAAGCCCATGCTTAGGCCATACCTTGCCCATGCTTCCAACCATGCTTGCCATGCCTAAACCCATGCTTTTGTAAGAGATATTTCCTCCCTCCTCCTCTCCAAAGGCCGCCTTCCCCCCCAAGCCTCCATGTTGCAAGTTTTCTATAAATACCAAGCCTTGATGAACCTTGTCACACTTTGGTTCACTTGGTAAGTTCACACTTCTTGCAAATTCTCTCATTCCTCTCAAATTCCCTCAACTTGGCTGATTTCTTCCTCAAGACTCCAAAAGGATTTCCTTCTCCTTCCATCTAGAAAACAAAGCTTTCTTACATCTCTTCAAGACTTCTTAAGGTAGGGGTTAAGTTTTGATGATTTTTGTTTGTGTTCTTCAAGAAAGTTCTAGTTTTTCTCTTGGTTTCAAACTCCTTTTCCTTCCTCTTTCTTTTTCGGCCAAGAGGCCTTCTTACAAAAAGAATGTGAGCTTGATGATGAGGTTTCAAGATAATGATTTGTTGTTGTCATGTGAGAAACCTCTAAAGCTTGAAACAACTTGGTCTTGGACCATACATGCTTGGATTTCCTTTCTTTTCTTGGCTTAAGTTTCGGTTTTTCCTCTTCCTCTTTCCTTTAAGGATTTTCAGTTTTTCTTCTATGGATTTGAACAAAGTTTGTAAAATATGTCTAGTAGATCACGAAAGTTTTGTTAAGAAAGTTAATCTCATGATTTCAAAGAGCTCTAGGCTTACCCTTGCCAACCTTAAAGTTGGTCGGCCGTTCTAGAATCCGCGCTAGATTGAAGCCTATGAGCAATAAAATAAAGAATATGACTTAGTTCTTGTAGTTTTGTTTAGACAAAGTGATGAACTTTGGGTCCATTTCCTTAAGCTTGATGGTGAGTTCAAACCTTAAGATTTCTCTTGAAGTCTAGGTGCTAAGAACTCTAAAGCTTGCCTTATGATGCATAATGGGTTGAGGTTTATGTTCCTCTAAAAGTCTTGCAAGAGCTCTAGCTAAGACAAAAACAAGATGCATTCATGTTTAAATTTATGTCTTGCATCTCATGTTTATTTTGATGTTATCACTAATTTCACAAGAGTAAATGAATGAACTTGCATTACCATATTTAAATTCCCAAGCTTGCATTTCATGTTTATATTTCAAGTCATCACTTAATCCTTAAAGATAATAATGAAGTTGCATCTCATATTTATTTTATGCTCTCACTTTACTTTCTAATGAAGAGTAAAATAAAGTGCATGGCATGTTTAAGATTTTGTCATCACCTAAACACTCTAGAGCTCAAAGACTTGCCCTAAGTATCCTAAAAAGGAAACTCCATTCAAAAAGAAATGGATGAGTTTTGGTATGAACCAACAATGGTTTGATTTTGTAAAATACATGAATGATTTTCAAGGAAATGTTGGAAAACTGTTTTATGAGGTCTCAAGAGGTTTAAAATAGTTTGGAATGTGTCAAAATCATGTTTTCTCAATTTTAAGGTTCTGGTAATCGATTACCACCAATGTAATCGATTACCAGAAGGTTTTGAAGGACTTTTGGTTCTGGTAATCGATTACCAGAGGCAGTGTAATCGATTACTACGGCTTTTCATGCCCAGAACCTTTCTGGAAACCCTGTAATCGATTACTTATAATGTAATCGATTACCAATGTTCTTTACTCTTCGAAACGATTTAACCCTACGTAATCGATTACCATTATGTGTAATCGATTACCTTGTTTTTGAAAACCCAGAATGAATTGAGCTCCTGGTAATCGATTACTAGGAACATGTAATCGATTACCAGAACACCTTTTGTTTTAGAAACATTCCAAGAGAAAACTAGCAACTTATATGCATTTCAACCCAAGAGATTATGTGATCTTATGGGTTCATGATTTGGTTCTATGTTTGGCTCCTGTATAAATGCTGTTCTAAGGTGTTAAATGTGTAAAATTATGTTGAGTGAAGCAAGGATCGATTTAGAGAAGCTAGTAAAGAATAAGTAACTAAAAAGGGACTTGAGATGAGAATTCTAGAACACCTTAATACAAAGAAGTGCAAATCTGTTCTAGAATGGTTAATTCAGGGATAAATGATTCATAATTAGTAAGACATGTACAAGATCCCTTCATAAATGATTAGGTGCTAATTTCTAAGTATAAGATGATGATAAGAGATCTAAGTGGTTTATAACTTAGAGAACATGCCTAGGAATCCCTCATAATTGATCTAAGAATTAATTATGGAGTCTTAGGCGAAGATGGATCTTAAAAGGGTCGCGAATGGAGATTCTAGAGCCCCTTAAGCAAACGATATATATTTTCTCCCTTTTATGTTGAGTGCTGAGTGGAATCTTGGTGAGTTCAAATCTTAGAGGAAAAGTTTAAGTGCCAACCCCTTGAGGGTAATAATAATGCAAATACAAGTTTAAAGCCCGAAAGGGGCAAAGCATAAGATACTGTGAGATAGGTGGACGAGAGAGTATGATTATGATGATGAACCTCGTGCACACGTATGATGATGTGATTATGTTAGTTCCTTGAGCATGAAACTTTATATGCATAATTTGATGAATTGTTGTGTTTGAAATGCATAATGTTTCAAAGATATGAATGAAATTGAGAAATATGCTCATGTGAACTAGAAAGTTGTGGCAATGAGAAAGTTCCATGAAAATGATGCATGTGACTGAAATTATGTGGCATGACTCAAATTTGAGGAAATTCGGAGAGTAGCGTTATGCCGCGAATTTCCGTCAAATTTGAGGGACAAAAAGAAAGTTTTTGAGAAATATGAAGTTTAAAAGTTATATGCCGAGACGCATTTCTCCTGCTCTGAGGAAAGTAAACCCGTGGGGGGTATGGACGTCGAGCCATACCGAAGCGGACAAAGTCGCTGGTCTTAACCAGTCGATGCGTTTCGAAGAAGGAGAAAGTCCCATGATGGGTGATCCTTAGGCCCCTACCCGTACTCTGGGAGTCGGGATTATGATATTTATGATTCGCTTATCAAGAGGATAAGTAAGAACTAGTGACGACTAGTTAAGGTATGAGCTCATAGCCTAGCTTAAGGGGTGCGGTTACTATATTATTGGTGACACAAGTATGAGAAAAGGAAAGATGTTCAAAGAAAAGTTTCATGCCACACAATGTTGTTTGAATTATTGTTTGATTTACCTAAAGTGCTACCATGCATCCATGAAACATTATGTTGCATACATGCATTAAGAATCATTATAAAAGACATGGACCTTGGACAACGACCTTTGTGAAAACCTCATAATGAACCTATGCATGCTCAACATTTTCATAATAAACCCAAGGTTCCTGGGACGTAAACGATGGCACTAGGATAGAGGACTTCCTCCTGAGATTCTTTAGTAAGAATTCTCACCCCTCTCTCTGTTTCTTTCCGTTACGTCTTCAGATATCGATGGCGTCGTTCGTGATTTTCATTGACCCGCCTACATGGGAGGTGCACTATGACCCCGAGCATCAGTCCTACCACTTCAAGGGTCATTGCGAGGTGCGCGTTTTGCATATGTGGGACGCCCTTTTGCTTCCCCCGTCTCCAGCTATCACTTCGATCCGACTTCACCCTTTGGCGACGACCTGATCTTTGAGAGGACACGACCCAGAGATGAGCAGACCGTCGTGCCCAACCTTCCTCGTCGGAGGTACGGATATCCTGAGTATGTTCCCCGTTCTCGATCAGAGGCTGATCCTTGGAGGGATCTTCCCTTCGTTCCCTATGGGTCACGGAGGAGGTAGTGAGGACACGGTCACCAGGAGGCATGCGAGGCGCGTTCGACAGCGGAGAGGCGACCACGACGCGGAGGCCACGCTGTCCCCTCGATTCCCATGCCTAGATCTCCGCTTCGTTGGGCTACATCCGAGGAGCTTCGTCAGTCGCGGGCTACATCTCCCAACGGAGGGCGTCACCAGGAGGCTTGGAGTGGGAGGGTAGTGATAGTTGGGTGTTTATCTTTTGGGATTATTACCATGTATTTGTCTTTATGTTTCCCATTGTCCTGCAAGCTCTCCCACTATGCGGGTAAGACTTTATGTTTCTGTTATATCTTGTGATGTACTAAACTATATTATCTAAAGTAATGAGGAATGATGTTTATGATGGATGTGTTCTTTAATGTTTATATTCTGTATGTTTTATTTATTCTTCCGCTTCACGTTGTTTATGTTACGCGCAAAGGCTCGCACTTTGGTTTATATAAATCATTTCAAAAAAAAATTTACCCGTATTTTCCGCTAAGTATTTTATAAATGAATTTAAAGAAGTAATAACTAATAATTAGTCTTGATACGTCCTAGGCGTATTGAGGTTAAATATTAGGGTGTTACACAGGGTATTTGCTGTGGACAATTCCACAATAGATAGTTTATATCAAATGGTATTTGTAGTGGATCTCATACAAGGGAAATAGACTACTTAGGATAGCTCAATCCTATGCATTGATCATTCAAACTTCATTTTTTCCATTTCTGAATCATACACAGATCTATTTCAAACCAATACGTCTCTGGACTCAAAATAAATTTGGGAAAGTTCCTCTTTTTTCTTCCTCTAATTCAATTTAAGTATTGTTTTTGTTTTATCCATGTGTTAGAACATGCACAATTTAAGTTTATACATTCTTCTTTTCCTTTTTCCAAATGTATGCATAAAGCACATATAGGCATTTCATTCACAATGAAATTTCAATCATATATCATAAACCACTCTTTACTCCTCTAGTATACATTTATATGTCACAAGTCACATGGCCAAATATATAACATCAAGTATTCACGTCATACTAGAACCAAAATGGATTACTTATCAATTCAAACATTGTATATTTCCAACATAATGGCAATTTCACATATTCATAGTACAATTTTGCACACAAAAGATCAATTCAGAGGCCATCAAAATTCTCAAAGATACTTCAATGAGTCCACAAGGTTCCATAAAAATTTCAGAGTAAAAAGAGTTTTCTAAGTATGATAACAAAATTCAACAATTTTAGGTCATCAGAGACCACTCATTTAATTAAAACCAGATTCTCACAATTTTTAACCCTAGCAAATGATTGGAATCATTCAAAATAAAAATCATGGGTATACTTCAAGATGTTAAAAATATCTTGTAAAAATTTCAAAGGATAATTCAATCATTTACTATGTTAATAAATTATACAAATTCACAGCTTTAGTTAGGTCTCTGGGACAGCACAGAAACCACTTTGGTTCTTGATTTTTTTAGAGCATAAGAGTCACATTCAGGGTTCAAGAAAATTTTGGAACTAGCCTAGGATGTTTCCTTCAATATATATTTTCTGGCTCATGAAAATAGCCACAATTAACTAAAAATTCACATCAGTCACTGCAGTACAAAACCAAAAATCCAACAGCAAGGTTCAAAATCTCTTTACAAAAGTGACTTCTAACATCATCCAAACACTCCACCAAAATTCATACATCAATATCAACATAATATCAACCAATATAACCAAAAATTTTGGATTAAAACCCATCAGAAATTCTCAGAAAAATTTTTGAAAGAAAAGGGCCAAAGAAAACCCTACTTGGTTCTTTGAACTCTAACTCTTGTTCTTGGCTTCCAAGTGTTCTCCACCCAATTATTGATTTAACCTCCTCAAATCCTCTTCTAACAAAGCAAGAATAGCAGCCAAGATTGTTAATATGATGAGGTGAGGATCTTTTATGAGAATTGATTTGGAGTTTACAAAAGATAGTATGTGATTTGAGCTTTTGAGTATGGAGTTTTTGGATGAAATCTTGAATTTCTAGCTAGGGTTCTCGTTTTCTAAAGGAAGAAGATGAAGATGGCTGTATGGGAGAGGACTTGGTCAAAATTTTCATGAAATGAAATGATAAGATGTTGATCTTATGAGTTTATAACAAAATGCATAAAATTTCAAGTACAAAATATTTTCTCTTAAACATAAATATGGTAATTTTAAGCATCCTATTGGTCCAAATAAAGTGGCAATAGTGTGGCTTCTCTAAGCCACACACTTCTGTCTAGTTAGGTAGCAACTTGCATTGAGTTTCAGTAAATGTAGGAAGTGCACATCAATATTTTAAAACGGGTAGAATACCATAAGGAGTAATCAACATTGAAAATCAATTCTAGGTATAAATTCTCATTACTTACCATTTCTAATCTTAACCCTCTATTTTCTGGTCCGGGCATTTCATAGTCATCCTCTTAAGGTTTAGTATCCAGACGGGCTAATGGGGCTCGCAAGGTCACTATTCACCCGGACCAAATTTTTTTTTTAAGACGTCCTTGGGTCATCCTCATAATTGCTAATATCAGATTTTTGAAATTATGACTCATAAAGCTCAAACTAATTTTTAAATAATTTTTAGGGTGTTACATGTCCATGTATTTAAAATACCATTTATGATTTAGAAAAAGTTTTAGAAGCATTGGCACTTGCTAAGTGTAAAAAATGAGAAACTTTGCAATTTGACCCCTAAAATCTAACAAAATTTGGCCAATAGCCCAAAATGGTTTTTATGATGAATTTAAATGATTTCTAAGTAGTATGGGCCTTTCAAAAGTGTAAATTAATTTTGAGGATCATTAATTTGAAAAAATGTGTTGAAAGAGGAAATTTATACTTTGAACCACAACTCTTAGAAATTGCAGTTTGACCTTTTTTGGGGCTAAAGAGTAATTATCAATAACTTGATGATATTGATGTGATTTATATGTTATGAAGGCTATGTTCTAATGGTTTGGTTGGAAACTATATGACTTGAAATAATTGTGCATTGATGACTATGCATGCTTATTCTTGAATGATGCAAGTAATGTTTTTGATTATGTTAGATATATCCTATTGAACATAGCATATGCATTAGCTGAGTAGGTCCTGATATTGGCATTGGGTAGGAGCATGTTTACTTTTCAATGAGATAATGATGATAACATGCTTATGGATATATGCAAAGAATGTTATGCATGCTTATGTTATCAATTACATGATGATTTGTGGCATGTTATGATTATGAATGAATGATTGAGATGCATGATTGATGTGTTCTATGGCATGAAGCAAATTTGGAAAGCTTGTTCCCAACTTATGCTACCAAGGATTCCACAAATTTGTGGACTTGGAAAAATTATGAAATTATGAGCATGCAATGTTAAATGATAAATTATGATGGTTGGCTATGATTATATGCTCATGTTCA
>JAMLFY010001063.1:0-17949 GCA_030441495.1 Dalbergia oliveri
AAAATCACAAGTTAAGTCCTTGCCAAATCTTATCTTTCAGGCATTTAACAAGCTATTTCTAAAGCTCTAAATAAGCTTCATATGAGCATGGCATAACCACTTATCATTCGTGAAGGATGTAAGACATTTTACATCCTAATCTAGAAGATCTTCCCAGAGTAATACATATGTGTTATCATGATTGTTGCCAAATAAGATGACTTGTCCAAGGTGGGATTTACTATCTTGCAATCATGAGCATTGAATAAAACATTAAATCCTTGGTCATAGAACTGCTTTGAACAGATTGTGAGCTAAAACATCAACAAGCAACACATCAAAAATTTGGTGGGAATCATCCTTACAAACATTTCCTATGCCTGTGACCTTGGCCTTACCTCCATCAGCAAACTTGTTTAATCCAGAGTTTTTGGGTTCAAGTTTGAACCATCTTCTGGACCCAACATGTATCTGAAGAGCAAGTCTTCATGTACCACTTATTGTCTACTTCAACTTGCATTCTTGGATACATCTCCAACAAACACAATTTTTATTTTAGGTACCCATACTTTCTTAGGTCCTTTTGGGTTAGTTTTTTTTAAAGGGAGGTTTCCAGCCTTTTTGATAAACTTTTTCCTCATGAAGCACTTGTTCAGGTGGGTATCCCTTCTTATGGCAGAAAGTATAGGAAACTTTGTTCCCTGCTTTCTTGATTGAGTTCTCTTCCTTTCTCATCCAATTCCTCCTTATATCCCAACTCGATTCTTTGAAATTATGACGTCTGACCACCAAGCATCAATTCAAGGTTCCTTGAACCATCTACCATATTCTCAAGGTCAAGTTTGAGAAGCTTTGAAGTCCTTTCTAATTTAGAAATAATTTTCTGAGATTTTTTGTTTTCTTAGAGACTTCAGCTTCTAAGGCATTGAGCTTGATAGTTGAAACTTTATTTTCTCCTTTTAATTCTTCCTTCTTAAGCCTTAGATTTTCTATTGCTAATTTGGCCATTTCAAGTTCTAAATCAACCTCTTGATGTTTTTTTCTTTAGGTTGACATTGTGAGAGAAAAGAGTTTGAGAGTCTTCAATTAAATCTTCATATAAAGCTAGAAGTTCATTATAGGAAAAACCAAGAATTATTTACCTCAGGTTTACCTTCTGAAGTATAATATGCCATGAAGCATAGGTTGGAAACATCTTGCTCTTCTTGGTCTTCTAATTCTTTCTTTTTTCTTAGAATCACTCCATATGGCGAACATGCCTTTCTTCTTGCAGGAACTTCTTCTGTGGCCCCTGAGCTTGGGACATTTTGGTTTGAAATGTCCCTCTCACAATTGTAGTAAGTGACACTTTTAAGCTTTCCCTTGCCTTTCTTGTCCTTCTTGAGGTTAATGTCTCTTCTTCTTTTTGTTCTACCCCTATAGGATTTTGACATCTTCTTTACAAGTGTAACACCCTAATAATTAACCGAATACACCTAGGTTGTATCTGATTAATTACTAGACTTTACTCTTTGCTTCAATTCTTTCATCATACTTTGAAAAATACTTAGTGAAATTACGAGCCTTTTTTTTTTTTTTGTTAAAACATAATTGAAAACGTGAGCCGCGCATAACGTGAACAATAATCGAAATAAAACGAATAAGTGAGACATAGCATGAAAAACACATCATATTGGCTCCATCATATAACATCCATAATTACATAATACATAGATAGTTTGCCTACCAACGAATAAGACTAGGTGTAGGCAATTTAACAAAACATAAATAATATATGGATGGAAGGACATCCATTAATGGCACCTAGTAATAACACTCCAAGGATGGGATAATATCTGAAATATACGAGTGAAACTAGAGGATCAAGTTCAACTAGGTGAAACCCTCAATGTAATTCACGAACGCTTCCTTCCGTTTGAAGACGAGATGGAAAGAAAAATAGAGAGTGAGAAACTTATAAAAAGAATCTCAGGGGTACTCACCTCATGATGCATTGTGTCATCATCATCATCCCAGGAACCTCGGGTTATTATGAAATAATGAGCATGCTAAGATTGATTTATTAAGTTTGAAAATATACTTACCGAGGTTCGTCGCTTTAATCATGCGTCTTATAATGCATCATAAACTTAGCATGTCATGTATATAATGAAATTTTCCTTTCATATATATTAACATAGTTATGCATAAAATCACATCATATTCCTCATCATCATTTTATAATACTATGCATAGCAAAACATCATATTTGTAACGCCCCAATTTTATTGTAATTTTTACTGTCATTAGGAATTACCGAATTACCTAGGTAAATATTATATAAAATTTGAGACCAAACAATCCTTAATAAAGGAATATAACGTTAGAAGAAAGTTAGGAGCAATTCGTGCAAATATTGCAAACCCCAATTTTCTTTACGTGTAAAATGACCAAAATGCCCTGAGGTTATTTTACTAGAAAATGAGGATCGTGGGCCCCACCCATCCTCAAGGGGATGTTTTGATGATAATAAGGGATTGTTTGTGTTATGTGTGTTAATAGAGGAGAAGAATCCTAATTTTGAGTTTTGACGCGCAAATGACCAAAACGCCTGCGCGTTTAACTCCGATTGCGTGCCGACTGACCCGAACCTCACTAAAATGTTTTAAAAGGTGTTTTTAAGCCATGATTAACCATTGGTTAAGTTCGGTGGCCCAGAATTTTTAAGTAAAATGACCATTTTGCCCCGTCTTTTGTAGTTTTCAAATTTTGAGATTTTGATTTGTCTAACGAAACCTAAGCAATATTAGGCTCAAATTAAAGCTTATTAAATTCTAATTACTAATCTAGAGTCAAAATTATTTATTTAGATTGATTAGAACCTAAAATTGCTTAAAACACCCAAATTGCTTAGTAATTCACTTAAACCCTTAACCGTAAATTCTCTAAATTGCATGAATACCTTGCCTACACCTAAAAAATACATGGAACACACAAAATCCTCTTCCACAAGGCTGTAATGCACGAAATTATTGAGTAATAAGTCAGAAAATTATTACACAAAAATCCAAAGAATGAAAACAAAGAATCATGAAAACATGGAAACATGATTCCATGTTTTAAGCCACCAAACAAAATGATTTTTCTTCCTTATTTTTTTCTCTAATTTTTGGTCAGATTTCTTTCCTTCCTTTGTCCATTTATGAGCTGCAAAATCTCTATAAATAGGCATGCTTGAAGATAGTTTAGATGCTTAGTTCATAACTTACACAAATTCTAGTTTTAGGAGCACCAAAAGCTCTCATTTCCTCCTCCTCTTGGCTGAATTCTTTCTTCAAGTTTTCAAGAATATTTTCTTTCATTTCACTCAAGGAAACCAAGTTCTCTTCCTTTCCTTCAAATCAGATTAGGTAGGGAGTTGTTTTTAAGTTTATTTCTATGCTTTGCTAAGTGTTGTTCTTGGTTCAAAATGATGATTTCATGGATTTTCTCTAGTTTTTCCATTTGGTTTTCTTCTTCCTTTTTCTTTGAACAATTCAGCCATATGGCCTAGGTGGGACTAAGATGATGGCTTGATGATGAGGACCTTGAGGGTGGGTTGTGAATCCATCACAAGTTAGGCCTCTAAAGCTTGAAAGTTCCACTTGATGCAAAACTTTAAAGAATAATATTTTTATGATGTTTTTATGATCTTGAGTTTAGAACTTGAAAGATGTATTTTTCACTTTGTCTTGCTAAGATATATTGGGTTGAATTTATATTTCTCTAAAGTCTTGGAGGAGCTCTAGTAAAGAAATAAAATGAACTTGCATCCATGTTTAAGTTTATGCCTTGCATAACCATGTTTACTTTCTATGTCATCACTAAATTCTCAAGAATGAATAAATGAACTTGCATATTCATGTTTAAATTTCCAAGCTTGCATTTCATGTTTAAATTTCAAGTTGTCACTTAATCTCTAAAGATAATAAAGAAGTTGCATCTCATGTTTATTTTATGCTCTCACTTTATTTTATAATGGCTAAAAGAGTCAATGCATGGCATGTTTATTTTATGTCATCACCTAAAAATCCTAGAGCTCAAAGACTTGCTTATGAATCATAAGCGAAGAAATGAGATAATTGGAGTTAAAGAATTTATTCTTTAAGAAGTCTTGAGAATTGGAGCTTAAAAAAAATGTAATTCTCATCTCCCTCGGTCCTATGCGGACTACCCGCTCCGCTTAGATTCTCTTCTCCTTCCATGCGGTCCAGCCGCTCCAAGTTTCTTGCATCATGTTTATATTACAAGTTCTTGCATCATGTTTAATTTTCAAGTTATCACCTTAAATCTTAAAGATAAAGAAATGGAATTGCATATCATGTTTATAATTCCAAGCTATCACCTTATAAAGATAAGATTAAAATAAGGTTGCATAGCATGGTAATAATTCAAAGATGTCACCTAAATCTCTAAAGCTCAAGACTTGCTCCTTTTATCTTAAGTGAAAGATTTAATTATGAACATTCTTTCAAGTTATAAATCGGTCCCATGGTTAATTTAGGCCTAAAGTCCTATGACTTCTTTCAAGTTTAACAAAGGAATTAGTTTTAAAGAGTTTTAAAACTTTGTAAGAATTTTATGGGAAGCTAGTAATTTATGTGTACTTAAAATGTGATTTGATGCTTATTAAGAATTTGGTGTCATTGATTATTCCCTGGTTTGTATGTTATAGTTGTTGTTGCAAACAATGAAAACTTATGCATGAAATAAAGACATATTCTGTTCCTGGAAGAAAGTGTATTCCTAAGAGTGCAATTTGGAAAGATTCTGGCTAAGGAAAGATTTGGTATTTAAGCGTGTCCATTGTGACCCACCTCTCTTCCTGGAATTCCAGATGCATGATTAGTTGGTATATATTATTTCGGCATAAGACTATAAATGAGAAAATGTTATGATGATTATGAATGAAGAATTGTATTATGATATAACATGCAAAGACTTAAAGGTGACTCAAAATATATGAGAAAATGATCCTTTGGACACGTCAAACTATAGGCGGTGAAAAGGTGATTCTTGCCCCTAGTCTGTTCTCTCAAAAGGGTAGAGACGGAATTTTTACTTATCAAAAGGGATAAGTATGTGCTGGTGACGACTAGCAAGGTATGAGCTCATAACCTAGATTACTCCCAAAGGGTGGAGTATAGGGTGGCCCAGGAAAATGATGATGAAAGTAACTTTAAGTCACCTAAGAAACTAAGTAAATGCATTATGTGAATATGATGTTCTGCTATGCATAGTATTTATGAGATGATGATGAGAAATATGATATTCTGCTATGCATAGTATTATGAAATGATGATGAGGAATATGATGTGATTTTATGCATAACTATGTTATTATATATGAAAGGAAAAGTTCATTATAAACATGACATGCTAAGTTTATGATGCATTATAAGACGCATGATTAAAACCGACGAACCTCGGTAAAGTATATTTTCGAACTTAATAAATCAATCTTAGCATGCTCACTATTTCATAATAACCCGAGGTTCCTGGGGACGATGATGATGACACAATGCATCATGAGGTGAGTACCCTACTGAGATTCTTTTATAAGTTTCTCACCCTCTATTTTTCTTTCCATCTCGTCTTAGAAATAGAAGGAAGCGTTCGTGAATCACATTGAGGCTCAGGGTAGCTGAACTTAATCCTGAGTTTCACTCGTATATTTCAGATATCTATCCCTATCCCTGGAGTGTTATTACTAGGTGCCATTAATGGATGTCCTTCCATCCATATATTATTTATGTTTTATTAGATTGCCTACACTTAGTCTTACTCGTTGGTAGGCAAAATATCTATATGATATGTAATTATGGATGCTGTATATGGAGCCAATATATTATGATGTGATGTTTGTAAATTCCTATGTGTCTTTTAAATTTTGCTAAATCATTCACGTTAAGCGCGGCTTACGTTTTCAATTATGTTTAAAAAAAAAAATGGCTCGTAATTTCACTAAGTATTTTCAAAGCATGATTAAGGAACTGAAGCAAAGAGTAAAGTCTAGTAATTAATCAAATACTGCCTAGGTGTATTGGGTTAATTATTAGGGTGTTACAATATTTCTAATCATCATCTCATAAATACTATGCATAGTAGAACATCATATTCACATAATGCATTTACTTAGTTTCTTAGGTGACTTAAAGTTACTTTCATCATCATTTTCCTGGGCCACCCTATGCTCCACCCTTTTGGAGTAATAGGTTATGAGCTCATACCTTGCTAGTCATCACCAACATACTTATCCCTTTTGATAAGTAAAAATTTCGCTCTTACCCTTTTGAGAGAACGGACTAGGGGGCAAGAATCACCTTTTCACCGCCTATAGTTTGACGGGTCCAAAGGATCATTTTCTCATCTATTTTAAGTCACCTTAAGTCTTTGCATGTTATATCATAATACAATTCTCAATTCATAATCATTTATAACATTTTCTCATTATAGTCTTATTCCGGAATAATATATATACCAACTGAATCATGCATCCTGAAGATCCAAAAAGAGGTGGGTCACAATGGACACGCTTAAATACCAAGTTTTTTAGCCAGAACCTTTCCAAATTACACTTTTTCAGGAATATACTTTCTTCCAGCAACAAAGAATATTTCATTATTTCATGCATAAGCATTCTCATTGTTTGCAACAGCAATTATAACATGCAAGCTCGGAAATCATTCAATGATGTCAAATACTTAATAAGCATCAAATCACTACATAGACTTATCATTTAAAACATCAAAGAGGCATCATCATAAATCCTTATCGAAAGCTTTCTTAAACAATTGAAACTCTAGAATCGGGCAACCTTAATTATTGAACTGTAATATGCATCTAAGGGACTTATTACCATCAATTATAAGTCCTAAGAACGTTATTAGACAATATGGGACAGCATAGAAGTAAGTTGTTCTTAAGGTTTTACGTGTGTAGAAGTTGCTTTTTAACCTTTCTCATTACCGTCTTTCCTTATGATGCTAAAATTAATTACTAAACCAATTATGAATCATTCTCCCTTATCTAAATATAATAAAATATGGTTCTTAAAATCACTAAAGGCTCTGGACAGAATACATAAATTTCATTCTCTAAAGTTCTAGAAATCTTGCTTTTATGGTTTTCTAGTTGCTAGTTTCATTTTTAGTGTTCGATAAATCCTACACTAATTGTTACCAAATTTTTCATGGCTTAACCAATCTTAAACAGAATTATATCATACTAAAACAGATTTGGTTGATAAACTTAAAGGGGTCAAAAATAGGTAAATTCTAGATTTAAGGTTGTTCTAGGAAGCTAGTTTTGTCACTAACATGCATAGAATCGTTCTCTTAACAATAAACCATAATTATCAACTCCAAACATATTAAATCATCATCATTTATTGGTACTATCTCATATCAGAAGCCGATCATGAACCTCATATAATTGTATCAAATCACATTTTAAGTGAACATAAAATATTAGTTTCCCGTAGAATCCTTGCAAAGCTTTAAAACTCTTTTAGAAATTAATTCTTTTTGCTAAACTTGAAAGAATCTTCATGATTAAAATTCTCACTTAAGATAAAAGGAGCAAGTCTTGAGCTTAAGAGATTTATGTGATATCTTAGAATCATAAACATGCTATGCAACCTCATTTTAATCTTGTCATTATAAGGTGATAACTTGGAATTATAAACATGATATGCAAATCCATTTCTTTATCTTTAAGATTTAAGGTGATGACTTGAAAATTAAACATGATGCAAGAACTTGAAATATAAACATGATGCAAGAAACTGGAGTGGCGTAGTCCACTGGACCAGAGAAGGGAGAAGAGAATCTTAAGAAGGGAGCGGAATCGCATTAGCCTGAAGGGAGAAGAGAATTATTATTACATCTTTTTAAGCTCCAATCTCAAGACTTCTTAAAGAATCAATTCTTAACTCCAATAATCTTATTTCTTTGCTTGTGATACTTGGGCAAGTCTTTGAGCTCTAGGATCTTTAGGTGATGACATAAAAATAAACATGTCATGCATTGATTCTTTTAGCCATTATAAAAAAAAGTGAGAGCATAAAATAAATATGAGATGCATCTTCTTTATTATCTTTGAAGATTAAGTGACAACTTGAAACATAAACATGAAATGCAAGCTTGGAAATTTAAACATGAATATGCAAGTTCATTTATTCATTCTTGAGAATTTAGTGATGACATAGAAAGTAAACATGGTTATGCAAGGCATAAACTTAAACATGGATGCAAGTTCATTTTATTTCTTTACTAGAGCTCCTCCAAGACTTTAGAGAAATATAAATTCAACCCAATATATCTTAGCAAGACAAAGTGAAAAATACATCTTTCAAGTTCTAAACTCAAGATCATAAAAACATCATAAAAATATTATTCTTTAAAGTTTTGCATCAAGTGGAACTTTCAAGCTTTAGAGGCCTAACTTGTGATGGATTCACAACCCACCTCAAGGTCCTCATCATCAAGCCATCATCTTAGTCCACCTAGGCCATATGGCTGAATTGTTCAAAGAAAGGAAGAAGAAAACCAAATGGAAAAACTAGAGAAAATCCATGAAATCATCATTTTGAACCAAGAACAACACTTAGCAAAGCATAGAAATAAACTTAAAACAACTCCCTACCTAATTTGATTTGAAGGAAAGGAAGAGAACTTGGTTTCCTTGAGTGAAATGAAGAAAATATCCTTGAAAACTTGAAGGAGAATTTCAGCAAGAGGAGGAAGAAAGAAAGCTTTTGGTGCTCCTAAAACTAGAATTTGTGTAAGTTATGAACTAAGCATCTAAACTATCTTCAAGCATGCCTATTTATAGAGATTTTGCAGCTCATAAATGGACAAAGGAAGGAGGAAATCTGACCAAAAATTAGAGGAAAAAAAATAAGGAAGAAAATCATTTTGTTTGGTGGCTTAAAACATGGAATCATGTTTCCATGTTTTCATGATTCTTTGTTTTCATTCTTTGGATTTTTGTGTAATAATTTTCTGACTTATTACTCAATAATTTCGTGCATTACAGCCTTGTGGAAGAGGATTTTGTGTGTTCCATGTATTATTTAGGTGTAGGCAAGTATTCATGCAATTTAGAGAATTTACGGTTAAGGGCTTAAGTGAATTACTAAGCAATTTGGGTGTTTTAAGCAATTTTAGGTTCTAATCAATCTAAATAAATAATTTTGACTCTAGATTAGTAATTAGAATTTAATAAGCTTTAATTTGAGCCTAATATTGCTTAGGTTTCGTTAACGAACAAAAATCTAAAAATTGGACTTGACAAAGCAGCAAATGGTCATTTTACTAAAAATCTCGGGACCATTCGAACTTAACCAATGGTCATAGCTTAAAAACACCTTTTAAAACATTTTAGTGAGGTTCGGGCTAATGGACGCGAATCGAAATTAAAACGCCGCGGGCATTTTGGTCATTTTGCGCGTCGAACTCAAAGGATATTCTTCTCTCTATTAACACACATAACACAAACAATCCCCTATTATCATCAAAACATCCCCTTGAGGACGGTGTACGATCCTCATTTTCAGTAAAATAACCTCAGGGGCATTTTGGTCATTTTACACGTACAGAAATTCTGGCTTGCGACTTGCACAATTGCTCATAACTTTTCTTCTAATGTTATATTCCTTTATTGAGGATTGTTAGGTCTCGAATTTATATAAGAATTACCTAGGGTAATTCGGTAATTCTAAATGACAGTAAAAGTTTGGGCGTTACATTACTCCCCTCCTTAAAAGAATTTCGCCTTCGAAATCGTTATCTGAAATAGTTCGGGTCCTGTCTTGCATGTCTGATTCACTTCCAATGTAATTCTTCGGCTTCACCTCGTCCCCATGCTACTTTGACTCAGGAGAAGCCTTTTTCTTAATTGCTTAATTCCTCGGAATGATTCTCGTGGGTGGTAAGTTAAACGTTAGGTCATCTCTTAATTGTACATGTTCTGGCTCTAGTACATGACTTGGGTTAGAATGATATTTCCTTACTGGAGACATGGAAAACATCATGAAAGTTGGACAGAACTCGGGGGAAGGGCTATACGGTAGCTCAGATCCTACTTTGTAAGGATTTCAAATGGGCCAAGAAATCTTGGGCTCAATTTCTTTACTTTCATTGCTCGCCTATGCCTGGTGGGTGATTCTTAGGAACACATGGTCCCCTTCTTGAAAATCTAGCGTTTCGCCGCTTGTCCGCATAGTTTTTCTGCGACTTTCAGCAGGAAAGAATTTTATCCCTAATTTTCTTGAATTGTTCCGTTGTTTCCCTCACAATATCAGGTTCAAGTAGACTTTGCTCTAGGGCTCATACCAACATAAAGGTGATTGACACTTCCGTCCATAGAGGGCCTCGTATGGTGCCATACCGATACTTGCATGATAACTGTTGTTATATGCAAACTCATAAGATGGTAGGTACTTATCCCAACTCTCTTTTGATCTAAAACACATGCCCTCAACATGTCCTCCAAAGTTTGGATAGTTCTTTCAGATTGACCGTCGTTTTGGGTGATAAGCCGTGCTCGAACACAGCTTTGAACCAAACGCCTTGAAAGCTCCCAAAACGTGACGTGAATCGCGGATCTCTGCGAGATTATGTCAACGGTCTTTCCGTGTAACCTTACTACTCCTGAATATATACCCTAACCTATCCAAGGAATAAGTCACCTTAATAGGTAAAAGTGGTTACTTAGTCAACCGATCCACTATTACCCAAATGGCGTCATGATTCGCTTGGTTCTCGTTAGTCCAGTTACAAAATCCATGGATACTATCCCACTTCCATTCGGGGATTGATAGGGGTTGCAACATTCCAGAGGGTCTTTGGTGCTCAATCTTCACTTTTTGACATACCAAGCATTTATTCACCCATGTGCACACATCCTTCAATCCAGCCACCAGAACATTTCCCTCAAATCTTGATACATCTTGGTGGCACCAGGATGGAGGGTGAAATGACTCTTATGGGCTTCCTCCAAAATATCCTTTCGAGGTCACCACTAGCAGGTACACATATACGACCTTCAAACCTCCATAAACTATCATTCCCTTGGGTAAAACCTTTCAACTTATCAGCTCTTACCGCCTCAAGGTCTCTTGAAATTCTATCTTTCCTTTGGGCTTGAGCAATTCTTTCCTTGAATTCACTCGTCACACTAAGGTGACAAGCTCTTATGCCCTTAGTGGTCAAGGTCATTCCTAGGTTGAGGTCTCTAAATTGCTCAATTAACTCAATCTCTTTCACCATCAAACGGGACACTTGTAAGGATTTCCTACTAGGGTATCAGCTACAACATTAGCTTTACCTGATGATAGTTTAACCCAAAATCATAATCTTTTAAAAACTCCATCCACCTTCTTTGCCTCATGTTTAGCTCTTTTTGATCAAAGAGATATTTCAAACTCTTGTGATCAGAAAACACCTCAAACCTCACTCCGTAAATGGTGTCTCCAAATCTTTAGAGCAAAACGACTTGGCTAACTCAAGGTCATGGGTGGGGTAATTTGCCTTATGTGGCTTAAGTTGCCTCGATGCATAGGCCACCACTTGCCTATCCTGCATCAGACACAACCCAAACCTTTCTCGAAGCATCACAGGACACTTCAAAAGGCACATTGGGGTCGGGTAATACTAAAACAAGGGTTGAGGTTAGCTTGTGTTTCAGCTCTTGAAAGCTCTTTTCACACTTGGGGTCCATGAAAAAAAGGGTGTTTTTCCTAGTTAGCTTAGTCAAGGTTAGGGAAATCTGGAAAATCCCTTGATAAACCGCAAATAACAAGCTAAACCTAAAAAGCTCCTTACTTCATTCCGTGGTTGGTCTTTCCCGTTCACCATTTCCACCTTACTAGGATCTACAGCAATTCCTTTCTTAGATACTACATGCCCTAAAAATTTCACCTCATTCAGAATTCACATTAGAAAGCTTGGCATATAGTTTCTTTTCCTTCAAGATTTCCAGGACTATGGTTAGGTGGCGTTCATGCTCCTCGTGGGTCTTAGAGTAGATGAGAATGTCATCTATAAAGACAACCACAAACTGATCTAAATAGGGTCTAAAGATCCTATTCATGTAATCCATAAAAATTGCCGAGCATTGGTTAATCCAAAGGACATTACCAAACTCAAAATGGCCGTTATCGGGTACGAAAGGCCGTTTTTGGATATCTTCATCTCTCACCCTAATCTGTGGTAACCTAACCTCAAATCAATCTTAGAAAACACGTTGCACCTTTAACTGGTCCATCAAGTCATCTATCCTAGGCAAAGGGTATTTGTTCTTCACTGTCACTTTATTCAATTGCCTATAGTCAACACACATCCTCATACTCCCATCCTTTTTCTTCACAAACAACCAGGGGCTCCCCAGGTGACGCACTAGGTTCTAACAAACTTTTTCTCCAATAAATCCTCCAATTGAGCTTTAACTCGATAAACTCTAATGGGGACATCCTGATGGGGCTATGGATATGGGACCTAATCTAAGCAATTATGAAAACTCTATCTCTCTTGGGGAAACTCTGTATCTCATCTGAAATACTTGGGATAATTTCTTACTATCGGTATCTCATCGATACTTTGCTCAAAGTTGCATCATGAGCGCTAAGAAAATATAACCTTTACTCTCACCCTTACCACAATCCATTTCTATGTTATGTAAAGACTTATGGGTTTCTTAGGTCTAATGGGAACAGGAAGAAAGTAATGGTTTTCTCATAGGTTTAACGACACGGTTGGCTTCAAGCCAATCCATGCCAAGAATCACATCTAAACCTTGCATGGGTAAGCAAATGAGATCTAAAACAAATGATCTATTCTCAATAACAAAATGGCAATCTAAACAACATTTCAAGTCCTAACGGGTTTTCCAATAGGGTAGAAACAATAAGGTCAAAAGGAAGCTCAGTTATATGCAAGTTAAGGGTTTTAACACGAGTGGGAGATAAAAGAATGGGAAGTGCCAAATCATAGGACAATTAAGTTTCTACCATACATATTACACTTACCTTCCACGAGATTTCGTGACTTTGTCGTTTCTTCATTAACGGTAAAAACCCTTCCTTGGTCCTTGGCTTAGGATTGAGGGTCAGCGGTTCCTCGTGCATTCTCGAGAGTAGTGGCCTGGCTTTCCACTCGATAGCAAACATTTGTTCGGCTCGACATGGCATGCTTCCATGATTCTCCCCGCACTTGGGACATCTGTGGATGGTGGGGGTCGTGAAGGTGCTGCTGGACCCTTTGTGGTTCTTTCCCTTGTTGTTGTTATTGTTGTTGTTGTGATTGTTGTTGGTTATTATAGCGGTTGTTGTTGTTGTTCGGTCTTCCTTGATGAAAGTTCCTTTGTGGCACTTGTGATCTTGATTGATGTGGAAATGGAGGTCGATTTTCCTCTTAACTTGTTGACCTTGAGGTGTACAGCTTTTTGATGATATTCTCAGACTGAAGTACCCAGCTTCTCTGCCCTTCTTCAATGATGCGGCATTTGTTGACTAAGGTAGAGAAATCCCTGATTCCAAGTGCGCAACCCCCACATTAATTTCTCCTTTAACCCTGACTCGTATTTAATGCATTCCAATACTCATCAGGGTTACCTTGGTCCATCCTTGAGAAATTAATGAGTTCCCTCAGAAATCTCGCAGTATGGGAGCACATTCATATTCCCCTACAACAGTTGCATGAATTCAATGTCCTTAGCATTTCTAACCGGACTAGAAAGTACTTCTCGTAAAAATAACTTGAATAATTCCCGATCAATGTCCACTTCGGTTGCCTCCAAGTCTTCGAACACCAGCCCACCAGAAGCCGGCATCACCCTCAAGCATGTGGGTGGCAAAAGTGACCTTCGCTCTCTCTGAACATGGAACTAAGCAAAGACCTTTCATATTTGAATCCATTCATCTGCTACATTAGGATTCAGGGTCCCCTTGAAAACAGTGGATTCGCCTTACAAATTCTCCAAAACGAGCATGTTCGGGAATTTCATGTCCTTGATTTATATTAGCTTGACGATTCCTGACCCATCGTTTCATCATCATTCTCATGGTCCTTGCTACGTCGCGAAGTGCTCTCAGTTGGTTCCATTATCTTGGTTATTCTGTGCCGCGCTTCCCAGTCCGTCGTCGTGCCATTGGTCCCTATACACACAAAACAGGAAACACATTAGGTGATCATGCCAATATTCCATGAAGTGAGCAAGTTACCATGGCACTTTCAACATAGGATCATGTAATTTCTAATCCTCAAGCTCATCCTAATGATAAACATCTACACATGACATTACTAACGTATTATGCTTTAAGCATAGCCAGTCCATCCTCAGGCTCGTGAGAATTTAACCTCTCATACCAAAATGTAACACCTAATAATTAACCAATACACCTAGTATGTATTTATTAATTACTAGACTTTACTCTTTGCTTCAATTCTTTAATCATACTTTGAAAATACTTAGTGAAATTACGAGCCATTTTTTTTTTTAAAACATAATTGAAAACGTGAGCCCGCATAACGTGAATGATTTAGCATAAATTTAAAAACACATAGCATATACCATCACATCACATCATATTGGCTCCATCATATAACATCCATAATTACATATCACATAGATATTTTGCCTACCAAAAGAGAATAAGACTAAGTGTAGGCAATCTAACAAAACATAAATAATATATGGATGGAAGGACATCCATTAATGGCACCTAGTAATAACACTCCAGGGATAGGGATAGATATCTAAATATACGAGTGTAACTAGAGGATCAAGTTCAGTGTCTAGGCGAACCCTCAATGTGATTTCATTAACGCTTCCTTCGTTTCTAAGACGAGATGGAAAGAAAAATAGAGGGAGTGAGAAACTTATAAAGAATCTCAGTAGGGTACTCACCTCATGATGCATTGTGTCATCATCATCGTCCCCAGGAACCCTTCCTGTTATTATGAAATAAGCATGCTAAGATTGATTTATTAAGTTCAAAATATACTTTACCGAGGTTCCGGTTTTAATCATGCGTCTTATAATGCATCATAAACTTAGCATGTCATGTTTATAATGAACTTTTCCTTTCATATATAATAACATAGTTATGCATAAAATCACATCATATTCCTCATCATCATTTCATAATACTATGCATAGAAGAACATCATATTTCTCATCATCATCTCATAAATACTATGCATAGGAGAACATCATATTCACATAATGCATTTACTTAGTTTCTTAGGTGACTTAAAGTTACTTTCATCATCATTTTCCTGGGCCACCTATACTCCACCCTTTTGGGAGTAATCTAGGTTATGAGCTCATACCTAGTCGTCACTAGGATATACTTATCCCTTTTGATAAGTAAAAATTCCGTCTACCCTTTTGAGAGAAATTGACTAGGGCAAAAGAATCACCTTTTCACCGCTGGATAGTTTGACTTAGGGTCCAAAGGATCATTTTCTCATATATTTTAGTCACCTTTAAGTCTTTGCATGTTATATCATAATACAATTCTCAATTCATAATCATTAGATAACATTTTCTCATTATAGTCTTATTCCTAATAATATATATACCAACGGAATCATGCATCTAAAGATTCCATGAAGAAGAGGTGGGTCACAATGGACATGCTTAAATACCAAATCTTTCCTAGCCAGAACCTTTCCAAATTACACTTTTACAGGAATATACTTTCTTCCAGGACAATAGAATATTTCATTATTTCATGCATAAATCTCATTGTTTGCAAATTATAACACACAAGCTCCGGAAATCATTCAATGATGTCAAATACTTATAAGCATCAAATCACTACATAGACTTATCATTTAAAACATCAAAGAGGCATCATCATAAATCCTTATCGAAAAGCTGTCTTAACAATCGAAACTCTAAGAATCGGTACTCTTAATTATTGAACTCAATTAATTATGCATCTAAGGGACTTATTACCATCAATTATAAGTCCTAGAAATTATATAGACTAAATGGGGCAGCATAGACAGTAAGTTACTCTAGGTTTTACGTGTGCTAGAAGTTGCGTTTTTAACCTTTCTCATTACGTCTTTCCTTATTATGATGCTAAAATTAATTACTAAACCAATTATGAATCATTCTCCCTTATCTAAATATGATAAAATCTGGTTCTTAAAATCACTAAGGCTCCTGACAGAATACATAAATTTCATTCTCTAATGTTTAGAAATCTTGCTTTTATGGTTTTCAGTTGCTAGTTCATTTTTAGTGTTCGTATTAATCCACACTAATTGTTACCAAATTTTTCATGGCTTAACCAATCTTAAACAGAATTATACTTAACTAACAGATTTGGCATTGATAAACTTAAGGGGTCAAAGACTAGGTAAATTCTAGATTTAATTGTTCTAGAAGCTAGTTTTGTCATAACATGCAATAATGTTCTCTTTAACAATAAACATAATTATCAACTTAAAACATTATAACTCATCATCATTTATTGGTACTAATCTCAGATTAGAAGCCGATCATGAACCTCATAATTGTATAAATCACATTTTAAGTGAACATAAAATATTAGTTTCCCTGTAGAATCTCTTGCAAGGCTTTAAAACTCTTTTAGAAACTAATTCTTTTTGCTAAACTTGAAAGAATCTTGATGATTAAAATTCCACTTAAGATAAAGGATAAGTCTTGAGCTTAGAGATTTATGTGATATCTTAGAATCATAAACATGCTATGCAACCTCATTTTAATCTTGTCATTATAAGGTGATAACTTGGAATTATAAACACTGATATGCAAATCCATTTCTTTATCTTTAAGATTTAAGGTGATGACTTGAAAATTAAACATGATGCAAGAACTTGAAATATAAACATGATGCAAGAAACTTGAGCCGGGAGTCCGCATATGAAGGAGAGAGGGAGAAGAGAATCTTAAGTAACTTTGTAGCCTTCTAAATCATCTGAACCTGAAAGGAAAGAAGAATTATTATTACATCTTTTTAAGCTCCAATCTCAAGACTTCTTAAAGAATCAATTCTTTAACTCCAATAATCTTATTTCTTTGCTTGTGATACTTGGGCAAGTCTTTGAGCTCTAGGACTTTAGGTGATGACATAAAAATAAACATGGCTCATGCGATTCTTTTAGCCATTATAAAATAAAGTGAGAGCATAAAATAAATATGAGATGCATCCTCTTATTATCTTTGAAGATTAAGTGACAACTTGAAACATAAACATGAAATGCAAGCTTGGAAATTTAACATGAATATGCAAGTTCATTTATTCATTCTAGAATTTAGTGATGACATAGAAAATAAACATGGTTATGCAACGCATAAACTTAAACATGGATGCAAGTTCATTTTATTTCTTTATGTAGAGCTCCTCCAAGACTTTAGAGAAATATAAATTCAACCCAATATATCTTAGCAAGACAAAGTGAAAAATACATCTTTCAAGTTCTAAACTCAAGATCATAAAAACATCATAAAAATATTATTCTTTAAAGTTTTGCATCAAGTGGAACTTTCAAGCTTTAGAGGCTTAACTTGTGATGGACCCATTACCTCAACTTCATCATCAAGCCATCATCTTAGTCCCACCTAGGCCATATGGCTGAATTGTTCAAAAGAAAGGAAGAAGAAAACCAAATGGAAAAACTAGAGAAAATCCATGAAATCATCATTTTGAACCAAGAACAACACTTAGCAAAGCATAAATAAACTTAAAAACAACTCCCTACCTAATTTGATTTGAAAGAAAGGAAGAGAACTTGGTTTCTTGGAGTGAAATGAAGCAAAATATCCTTGAAAGCTTGAAGAAAGAATTTGGCCAAGAGAAAGAAAGAAAGAAAGCTTTTGGTGCTCCTAAGACTAGAATTTGTGTAAGCTTATGAACTAAGCATCTAAACTATCTTCAAGCATGCCTATTTATAGAAGATTTCAAGCTCATAAA
>JAMLFY010001064.1:0-17913 GCA_030441495.1 Dalbergia oliveri
TTTTTACTGTTCTAAACTTTTCATTTTAATTATGGATTCAAGTAATTGAACATGATTATGTTTGAATTATATCTTGATTAAATATGGAACTGAATTTGATTTGAAATTAAAGTAAGGCTAATGACTTGATTGGTTATTATGGTTTAATATAACTGCAAGTAATTTTTGAGAATTTAATTTGGATTGTGATAGTGATTTATTAAGGATTGTTAGATGAAACTATATGATTATATAGTTGATTTGGATTGCAGAGTAGCATCCATATGATAACTCTTTTAAACTGTGATGGATTCTTGCCAATGATCGTGATGTCTGGGATTGATTCTTTGATAATTGCAGTTTCATTTATATTTATTGTCATTTTTACATTCTAAAATTCACAAACCCCCCTTTGTTGTATTTAGCCAATTTTGGTTTGATAACATAGATTCTGTATTTAGGAAGATGACCTGGTTAAGCTTATACTACAAATAAGGGGACTTAGACTATTTTGATAGTGGACTTGGCAAGTACATATAGTTACCAAAGACCCCATTCACGGCAAGCAAGTTCACATTCAAATGATAAGACCTGCATATCTCAATGAGCTACAAAAAGTCACAAATTCAACTATTATTCCCACCCCATATCCTCTAATATATTAGTAAAAAAAAACTATTTCATCTTTTTCAATAGGGTTTAATTGTTATAAAATTATACAAAATTCTTATAATGCATTGGTAAAAATTATTGAAATAAATCAAATTAAATAATCTGAAATATATTTTTAAATAATTAATAAGAGAATAATATTTGGTTACAAATAATTATCTTAAGTCAAAGAAACAATGAATTAATAAAAAATCACATTTCGATAAATGAAAAGGGAAAATAATAGAACATTTTAAATATTGATAATATTGTATAGCATAACTGAGCAACATAAGGATGTAATCATAAAGATATCAGCATTTTCAAAATTGAACTTCCATAAGAAAGGTTTAAAACCTACTCTTTGTCTAACCTATGAAATTTATCATTTTTGTCTAACCTATTTTGTATATAACTCCTATTTTTAGAATTTGGAACGTCTCGATTTTCCTTTTCCTCTTCATTGTCAACCTAGTTTGAAACAATGCCTACTTCTCTTAATGGAAATACTATAGTACAAATCTCATCCATTGCTCTTTACTTTGCTAAATTTGAAATCTTAGAAGCAACAAATAAAGAGCTTCTATCCCTTTTTTTTTTTTTCAATATCACACATTATAAAATTAACAATCTATTGTAGTATTGAGATTTCGCTTCATCAAATTAAAATAAAATACTTAAATATCATTAATAAGTTTCAACTCTTTAGTAGCCATCCAGAGGTTAATCAAATGATCCAAAAAGGCTTAAAACTAAACTCCTGCTACATAAACAAAAAATAAATATGTAACACAAAATTTTAAAAAAAGTTCGACAAAAAGCTACAAACATATCAAGGCAACAACCACTACCAATCACAACCTGTCTACAATAACATCAAATGTTTTTTTCTCATGACAATTGGCTGTAAAAATGAAAATATCATCTTCCTTTGAGTGAATTGAGGTATCAAATTCTAACACTGTAGAGGATTAGAATGAATTGTAGTATATTGCATTAAGTTGAATAGTTACATGTACAAGAATATATATTGTTTACAAGCTATTTGAAATTCAAATGTTAACTCAAAAATAATAACAACACCAAATACAAGGATAATGCTAGAGTTGAAGATTCCTTGGGATAACATGATTAACAAACTAGTGAGGATACCAACACGCCATCCAGACGTAGAGGGACAACAAACACCAATCTTGGCTAGAAGAGAAAGGTGCGAGGATGAAAGAGGTTTGGTCAGCAGATCCGCTAGTTGATGAACTGGTAGGAACATGAGAAACATTAAGCTCTTTAGCAGCAATAGATCACGAACAAAATGATAATCAATGGCAAGATGCTTCATCCTGGTATGAAATGGGTAAGCACAAGGATAGTGGCACGGATATTAAAAGATGGAGGGGTTGAAGTAGAGGCAAACATAACTCCTTGTGAAGCTCAAAGCCAAAGGAGCTCATAGTTGTGGTTGCAATGATTGATACTGACTTAGAGATGATTTATCTATGGTGGGTTGTTTATCGATGAACAAGAGATAGCATTAGGGCCCATGTCAATGAGATATGCACTAGTAGACTTCCTATTAGAAGTATAGCCCAATTAGAGTCAATATGAAAGTGAGAATCATTACGAAAAGGTGTAAGCCATGGGCAATAGTTCCTTTGAGATATCGTAAGAGTCTTTTCAAAGCTTGCATGTGAACCTGGTAGGGGCCTTCAAGTATTGTGAAAGTTTGTTTAGGAGAAGGATACTTTAGGCTTGGTGAGAAAAAGATATTGAGACCAAATGAGATGGCGAAACCTCCTGCATACATAAAGGAGCATAAGATGTGGGTGTGAGATCGCATGAAGTCAAAGATGGAGTTGACATAGGCTTTACATCATGCATATTGGCAAATGTAGAAGATACTCAGGATAATGATGCTATGTCAGAGATAGGCCATGGGGAGTAGGAACAATTTTCCATTCCCAAAAAATGATGTGGTGCCCTAAGATCTTTTAGAGAAAACGTAAATACGTGATATCTTGAAATCTCTAGAAAAACATCATTGTTCCCATAAGCAACAAGTGTAACACCCTAATATTTAACCCTAATACGCCTAGGACGTATCAAGACTAATTATTAGTTATTACTTCTCTTTAAATTCATTTATAAAATACTTAGCGGAAAATACGGGTAAATTTTTTTTGAAATGATTTATATAAAACAAAGTGCGAGCCTTTGCGCGTAACATAAACAACGTGAAGCGGAAGAATAAATAAAACATACAAAATATAAGCATTAAAGAACACATCCATCATAAACATCATTCCTCATTACATTAGATAATATAGTTTAGTACATCACAACAAAATATAACAGAAACATAAAGTCTTACCCGTACTAGTGGGCAGAGCTTGCAGTACAATGGGAAACATAAAGACAAATACATGGTAATAATCCCAAAAGATAAACACCCAACTATCACTACCCTCCCACTCCAAGCCTCCTGGTGACGCCGATCCTCGTTGGGGAGATGTAGCCCGCGACTGACGAAGCTCCTCGGATGTAGCCCAACGAAGCGGAGATCTAGGCATGGGAATCGAGGGACAGCATGGCCTCCGCGTCGTGGTCGCCTCTCGCGTGTCGAACGCGCCTCGCATGCCTCGGCTGGGTGACGTGTCCTCACTACCTCCTCCGTGACCCATAGGAACGAAGGGAAGATCCCTCCGAAGGATCAGCCTGATCGAACGGGGAACATACTCAGGATATCCGCGTGCCTCCGACGAGGAAGGTTGGGCACGACGTCTCTCATCTCGGTCGTGTCCTCTCAAAGATCAGGTCGTCGCCAAAGGGTGAAGTCGGATCGAAGCGATAGCTGGAGACGGGGAAAGCAAAAGGGCGTCCCGTATGCAAAACGCGCACCTCGCAATGACCCTTGAAGTGGTAGGACTGATGCTCGGGGTCATAGTGCACCTCCCATGTAGGCGGGTCAATGAAAATCACGAACGACGCCATCGATATCTGAAGACGTAACGGAAAGAAGAGAGAGAGGTGAGAATTCTTACTAAAGAATCTCAGTAGGGAAGTCCTCTATCCTAGTGTCATCGTTTACGTCCCAGGAACCTTGGGTTTATTATGAAAAGGTTGAGCATGCATAGGTTCATTATGAGGTTTTCACAAAGGTTGTTGTCCAAGGTCCATGTCTTTTATAATGATTCTTAATGCATGTATGCAACATAATGTTTCATGGATGCATGGTAGCACTTTAGGTAAATCAAACAATAATTCAAACAACATTTGAGTGGCATGAAACTTTTCTTTGAACATCTTTCCTTTTCTCATACTTGTGACACCAATAATATAGTAACCGCACCCTTAAGCTAGGCTATGAGCTCATACCTTAACTAGTCGTCACTAGTTCTTACTTATCCTCTTGATAAGCGAATCATAAACATAATCATAATCATCATAATCCCGACTCCCGAGTACGGGTAGGGGCCTAAGGATCACCCATCATGGGACTTTCTCCTTCTTCGAAACGCATCGACTGGTTAAGACAGCGACTTTGTCCGCTTCGGTATGGCTCGACGTCCATACCCACGGTTTACTTTCTCCTCAGGAAGGAGAAATGCGTCTCGGCATATAACTTTAAACTTCATATTTCTCAAAAACTTTCTTTTGTCCCTCAAATTTGACGGAAATTCGGCGGCATAACGCTACTCTCCGAATTTCCTCAAATTTGAGTCATGCCACATAATTTCAGTCACATGCATCATTTTCATGGAACTTTCTCATTGCCATAACTTTCTAGTTCACATGAGCATATTTCTCAATTTCATTCATATCTTTGAAACATTATGCATCTCAAACACAACATTTCATCAAATTATGCACATAAAGTTTCATGCTCAAGGAACTAACATAATCACATCATCATAAGTGTGCACGAGGTTCATCATCATAATCATACTCTCTCGTCCACCTATCTCATAGTATCTTATGCTTTGACCCTTTCGGGCTTTAAACTTGTATTTGCATTATTATTACCCTCAAGGGGTTGGCACTTAAACTTTTCCTCTAAGATTTGAACTCACCAAAATTCCACTCAGCACTCAACATAAAAGGGCAGAAAATATATCATTTGCTTAAGGGGCTCTAGAATCTCCATTCGCGACCCTTTTAAGATCCATCTTCGCCTAAGGCTCCATAATTAATTCTTAGATCAATTATGAGGGATTCCTAGGCATGTTCTCTAAGTTATAAACCACTTAGATCTCTTATCATCATCTTATACTTAGAAATTAGCACCTAATCATTTATGAAGGGATCTTGTACATGTCTTACTAATTATGAATCATTTATCCCTGAATTAATCATGCTAGAACAGATTTGCACTTCTTTGCATTAAGGTGTTCTAGAATTCTCATCTCAAGTCCCTTTTAAGTTACTTATTCTTTACTAGCTTCTCTAAATCGATCCTTGCTTCACTCAACATAATTTTACACATTTAACACCTTAGAACAGCATTTATACAGTAGCCAAACATAGAACCAAAATCATGAACCCATAAGATCACATAATCTCTTGGGTTGAAATGCATATAAGTTACTAGTTTTCTCTTGGATGTTTCTGAAACAAAAGGTGTTCTGGTAATCGATTACATGTTCCTAGTAATCGATTACCAGAGCTCAATTCATTCTGGGTTTTCAAAAACAAGGGTAATCGATTACACATAATGGTAATCGATTACTTAGGTTAATTTTTCGGAAAAGTAAAGAACATAGGGTAATCGATTACATACGACGTAATCGATTACTTAGGTTAATCTTTAAAAGTAAAGAACATATGGTAATCGATTATAATGTAATCGATTCCAGTTTCCAGAAAGGTTCTGGGCATGAAAAGCCGTAGTAATCGATTACACTGCCTCTGGTAATCGATTACCAGAACCAAAAGTCCTTCAAAACCTTCTGGTAATCGATTACATGGGTGGTAATCGATTACCAGAACCTCGAAATTGAGAAAACATGATTTTGACACATTCCAAACTATTTTAAACCTCTTGAGACCTCATAAAACAGTTTTCCAACATTTCCTTGAAATTCATTCATGTATTTTACAAAATCAAACCATTATTGGTTCATACCAAAACTCATCCATTTCTTTTTGAATGGAGTTTCCTTTTACTTAGGGCAAGTCTTTGAGCTCTAGAGTATTTAGGTGATGACAAAATCTTAAACATGCCATGCACTTTATTTTACTCTTCATTAGAAAGTAAAGTGAGAGCATAAAATAAATATGAGATGCAACTTCATTATTATCTTTAAGGATTAAGTGATGACTTGAAATATAAACATGAAATGCAAGCTTGGGAATTTAAATATGGTAATGCAAGTTCATTCATTTACTCTTGTGAAATTAGTGATAACATCAAAATAAACATGAGATGCAAGACATAAATTTAAACATGAATGCATCTTGTTTTTATCTTAGCTAGAGCTCTTGCAAGACTTTTAGAGGAACATAAACCTCAACCCATTATGCATCATAAGGCAAGCTTTAGAGTTCTTAGCACCTAGACTTCAAAGAAATCTTAAGGTTTGAACTTCATCATCAAGCTTAAGGAAATGGACCCAAAGTTCAACACTTTGTCTAAACAAAACTACAAGAACTAAGTCATATTCTTTATTTTATTGCTCATGGGCTTCAATCTAGAGTTCTAAACGGCCGACCAACTTTAAGGTTGGCAAGGGTAAGCTTAGAGCTCTTTGAAATCATGAGATTAACTTTCTTAACAAAACTTTTGTGATCTACTAGACATATTTTACAAACTTTGTTCAAATCCAAGAAGAAAAACTGAAATCCTTAAAGGAAAGAGGAAGAGGAAAAACGAAACTTAAGCCAAGAAAAGAAAGGAAATCCAAGCATGTATGGTCCAAGACCAAGTTGTTTCAAGCTTTAGAGGTTTCTCACATGACAACAACAAGTCATTATCTTGAAACCTCATCATCAAGCTCACATTCTTTTTGTAAGAAGGCCTCTTGGCCGAAAAAGAAAGAGGAAGGAAAAGGAGTTTGAAACCAAGAGAAAAACTAGAACTTTCTTGAAGAACACAAACAAAAATCATCAAAACTTAACCCCTACCTTAAGAAGTCTTGAAGAGATGTAAGAAAGCTTTGTTTTCTAGATGGAAGGAGAAGGAAATCCTTTTGGAGTCTTGAGGAAGAAATCAGCCAAGTTGAGGGAATTTGAGAGGAATGAGAGAATTTGCAAGAAGTGTGAACTTACCAAGTGAACCAAAGTGTGACAAGGTTCATCAAGGCTTGGTATTTATAGAAAAATGAGACATGTTGGCTGATTTGGGGAGGGAATGGCTGATGACTTTTCAAGGTCAAGGGAGGAGGAAAATATCTCTTACAAAAGCATGGGCTTAGGCATGGCAAGCATGGTTGGAAGCATGGGCAAGGTATGGCCTAAGGCATGGGCTTGGAGTGCATCACAACTCAACATGTGGCACCATTTGGGGACAGATTTTCGGCCCCTCATCAGCCAAGGGGAAGGGATTTTTGTTCATGTAATTGTGGTTTAAGGATGTGTTTAAGTGTTTCTTTGATTAGGCTTTTGATTAGGAGTTTGTAAGCAAGTGTTTAGGTGAGAAAATGGTTAATTGAGGTGGTTCAAGACTTGATTAGGAGGGTGATCTTATTAGATTAGTAATTTAAAATAATTCTTTTGGTCAAATGAGGTATGGCTCAATTCCTTAATTTAAGGAATTGAGAGAGAAAACACTATTCAAGATTCCATGACTAGGAATCTTGAATTAAAGAATGCAATTAGAGTTTATCTAAGCAATCTTAGGTTCTAATTAACCTTAATAAATCATTTTGACTCTAGATTAATTATCGAAATAAATTAATCTTCGATTAGAGCCTAATATTGCTTAGGTTTGCTTATTGCTTCATTAGGCTCACTACACTGTTCTAGGGGCAAAATGGTAATTTTGCACTAAAACTGCCCGGGACCTTCAGCAGACTAAACATCAAACATTGCTCATAAACATCATTCTAAACTTCCTGGAAAAGTTCGGGCTCAAACGGCACCTTTTACCCGTGTAGACAGGGGGGTATTTTGGTCATTTTGAGCCGAAAGTTTAGAAAACGAGGTTTCTCCTCGGATATCATTCATAACAGCATAATCCCCTTCAAACATCGAGTTGACCCATTCGAGGGTTGCGGGCAACTGTCCTGAATTTCGGTAAAATGACCTTAGGGGCATTTCGGTCATTTGTACTCTAACAGGGAAATGAGGCGTACATTACTCCCCTCCTTAAAAAGAATTTCGTCCTCGAAATTCGTTACCTTAGAAAGCTCGGATACTTCATCCGCGTCTCGATTCCAACTCCCATGTGTACTCCTCCGTCTTGTCTCGTCCCCACGCGACTTTCACCAAAGGAACGGACTTACTCCTCAACTGCTTGACACCACGGTCCACGATCCTCGTTGGTGGAGGATGAAAGTTAGGTCCTCCCTTAACTGTACATGCTCTGGCTCTAACACATGGCTAGGGTCGGATTGATATTTCTAGCTGGGAGACGTGAAAGACGTCATGAAGATTTGCAGATTTGGAGGTAGGGCTATTTTGGCGCTGTCCGACTTCTGAAGGATTTCAAAGGTCCAGAAATCGGGACTCAATTTCTTGACTTTCATGGCTCTACCTATTCCTAGTGGGAGTTATCCTCAAGAAAACATGCTCACCTTCTTGGAATTCTAACGGCTTTCGCCGCTTGTCCGCATAGCTCTTTTGTCGGCTTTGAGGTCAAGATTCTATCCTTGATCATTTTATTTGCTCTGTGGTTTCCCTCACTACATCCGGTCCCAAAATGCTTTGTTCTCAGATCATGCCAACACAAAGGCGACTGACACTTCCTTCCATACAAGGCCTCGTACGGTGCCATGTCGATACTCGCATGATAACTGTTGTTATACGCGAACTCGATAAGCGAGGTACTTATCCCAACTCCCTTTCTATCCAAAACACATGCCCTTAGCATATCCTCCAATGTTTGGATAGTTCTTTCGATTGTCCATCTGTTTGGGGTGGTAAGCCGTGCTTAAGCACAACTTAGAACCAAACGCCTTTTGAAAGGCTTCCCAAAACGCGACGTAAACCGGATCTCGTTCGAAATTATCGTCGATGGAACTCCGTGTAACCTTACTATCTCTTGGATGTACAACTGGGCCAACTTATCTAGGGAAAAGGTTAACTTGATGGGTAGGAAATGGGCCGACTTGGTTAACCTGTCCACTATTACCCAAATAGCGTCATGGGCTTGGGTTCGGGGTAGGCTGGTCACAAAATCCATAGATATACTATCCCACTTCCATTCGGGGATAGGCAAAGGTTGCAACATTCCTGAAGGCTTTTGGTGCTCAATCTTCACCTTTGACAGACCAAGCACTTACTAACCCAGGCTACTACGTCCTTTTCAATCCGGGCCACCAAAACATCTTCTTTAAATCCTGATACATCTTGGTGGCACAGGATGGATGGTGAAGTGGCTTTTATGGGCCTCCTCCAAGATACTCTCGGAGGTCACCATCTTGCGGTACACACATCCGCCCTTCAAACCTCCACAATCCATCTGCCCCTTGCTCAAAACCCTTAAGCTTCCAGCCTTAACCGCCTCTAGAGTCTCCCTAAACTCCTCATTTTCTACTTGTGCCATCATCACCCTTTGTTTAAACCCACTTGTTCCTGTAAGATGACACATCTTCACACTCTTTTCTGTTATTGACATCCCCAAATTCATGTCCCTAAACTTCTCTATGAGCTCAACTTCCTTGACCATCATGTGGGATAAGCGTAATGATTTTCGACTCAAGGCATCGGCAACCACATTGGCCTTGCCTGGGTGGTAACTTAGCCGAAATCATAGTCCTTTAGAAACTCCATCCACCTTCTTTGCCTCATGTTTAGCTCTTTTTGATCAAAGAGATGCTTAAGACTCTTATGATCGGAGAAAACTTCAAACCTCACTCCATACAAGTGATGCCTCCAAATTTTCAAGGCAAACACTATGGCGGCTAACTCTAGGTCATGGGTAGGGTAATTAACCTCATGAGGCTTGAGTTGTCTAGACGCATAGGCTACCACTTGCCTATTTTGCATCAACACACATCCTAAACCTTTTCCCGAAGCATCACAATATACCTCGAAGGGTACATTGGGGTCGGGCAAAACCAAAACTGGGGTCGAGGTCAACCTTTCCTTTAACTCTAGGAAGCTCTTTTCACAATCGGGATTCCATGAAAACGGGGTGTTCTTCCTAGTTAGCTTGGTTAGGGAAGAAATCTGGGAAAAACCTTTGATAAACCTACGGTAATAGCCTGCTAAACCCAAAAAGCTCCGTATTTCCGATACGGTGGTCGGTCTATCCCAATTCATTACAGCTTCTATCTTACTAGGGTCAACAGCTATACCTCCTTTTGATACTACATGTCCCAAAAACTTCACTTCCTCCAACCAGAATTCACACTTAGAGAGCTTAGCATACAACTTCTTCTCTTTCAACACCTCTAAAACCAACTTCAGGTGACTTTCATGCTCCTCGTGAGTCTTTGAATAGATGAGTATGTCATCTATGAAAACAACCACGAACTTATCTAAATAGGGTCTAAAGATCCTATTCATATAGTCCATGAACACGGCGGGTGCATTTGAGTCCAAAGGACATCACGGCGAACTCAAAGTGTCCGTACCGTGTCCTAAAAGCGGTTTTAGGTATATCCTCATCTCTTACTCGAATTTGGTGGTATCCGACCTCAAATCAATCTTGGAGAATACCAGCTCCTTCAACTGGTCCATAAGATCATCAATCCTAGGCAAAGGGTATTTATTCTTCACCGTCACACGATTCAATTGCCTATAATCTATACATAATCTCATGCTCCCATCCTTTTTCTTAACAAACAAAACCGGGGCTCCCCGGTGAGGCACTAGGTCTAATAAAATTCTTTTCTAACAACTCTTCCAACTGGGTTTTCAATTCCTTCAACTCCAAGGGTGACATCCTATACGGGGCTATGAGATAGGTCCCGTTCCCTACCAACTCGATGGAGAACTCCACCTCTCTCTCGGGAGGAACTCGGGTATCATCGGAAATACCTCGGGTACTTCTTACCACAGGAATGTCATCTATGTTCTGCTCAAAGTCTACCTCGCTAGCGGCTAGAAGGACATATCCCTTAGTTTTCTCCCCACTCCAGAAGACATCTACGACATTCACATAAAGTTTCAAGGTTTGACTAGTCTTGCTAGGGGATGACGAAAAATAACAGATTTGGTACAGCCTAACAACACATGGTTAGCGTGAAGCCAATCCATGCCAAGGATTACGCCTATGTCTTTCAAGGGTAAACAAATCAAATCTATGACAAAAGATCTATTTTCAACGGTAAGATGGCAATTTAGACAACAGTTACATGTATGTACAGGACGGTTGGTAGGAGTAGAAACAATGAGATCAAAAGGAAGCTTAGAAACTTGCAAATTTAGAGACTCGACACTAGCATGTGAGATAAAAGAATGAGTAGCACCGAGTCATATAGCACGTTAAGGTTCTACCATTTAGTTCGCACTTACCTTCGATGAGGTCGTTGGATCCATGTGCGTCCTCTGCGTTGAGGGTAAAGACTCGTCCTTGGTGTTGCGGTCGGGGATTTTGACTTGACGACCCTCCATTACTTTTGCAATCCTTCGCATAGTGGCCGAGCTTGCCACATGAAACACACTCCTTGCCCAGCTCCGCGGGACGGTTGCCATGATTCTTTCCACGCGGGGGCACTCCAGCTTGTGCGGTCCGGGGAAGGCAGGGGCTCCTTGGGGTGCCTTGTTCTTGTTCCCATTGGGCCCTCCTTGTTGATTGTTGTTGTTGTTATTGCGAGGACCGCCCATTCCGCCTTGTTGATGGTTGCGGTTTCCGCGGCCGTTGGGGTTGAACGGCGGCCTTGGGTGTTGCCAGATGGTTGATTGTTGGGTCCTCTTTGTTGTTGTGGTTGATGATGTTGTTGTTGTTGCTTGAACTTTGGATTGGTAGGGATGGTAGTGGTTCCTCATTTGAGTCTGATTTGATGGCTTGAACTTCGGGGCTTGAGGTCCCAAACCACGGGACGATCCACCCTTGCGGCACTCATCTTCTTGTGCCCTTCTTCGATGATTCGGCACTTGTTGACTAGGGTCGGGAAGTCCCTAATCTCCATGTGTGCCACAGCAAAGTTAAGTTCGGCCCTTAGACCGGCCTCGAACTTAACACACTTCCATACCTCATCGGGTTCCCTTGGAAAACTCGTGAGAACTTGATCAACTCTTCAAATTTCGCCGTGTCCTGGGCGACAGACATTCCACCTTGGACCAACTGCATGAACTCAATGTCCTTGGCGTTCTTCACGGATTCGGGAAATACTTCTCATAGAAGTACGTCTTAACGCTCCCAATTGATGGCTGCGCCCGTAGCTTCTAGCAGCCTTCGGTGCGGTCCACCAAAACTCGTCGGCTTCCATCATGTAGGCAGCAAAGGTGACTTTCTGTTCCTCGCAGGGTAACCACGAGTAGATCTTTTCCATGTTCTTGATCCACTCATCAGCCTTGTCGGGTTCAGAGCTCCACGAAAGGTTGGGGGATTAGCCTTGCGGAACTCCCCAAAACGGGCTTGTTCCACGGCTTCGCGGCGGGGACCTTGAGCGCGTCCCTTGGTTGATTCATGCGGTCGAACATGCGTTCCATCGCCCTAGCCATTTCGCGTACGGCGCTCCAGTCTCATTCCTCGTTCACCGCGGCGTTTGCGTTCCTATTCTGTCTGCGGGTGCCATTGGTCCCTAAGCACACAAGTCAACAAATCCGAGGTGATCAGGCTCAACATTCCAAACTAAATGAGCTAGTTACCATGGCATAGACAGCAGACAAGGTCATGAATGCCTATCCTATAGCTTATCTCTAATAGCTAAGCACTACACATGACATACTAACGTAACATGCTTCTAAAGCATGGTCTAATCCTAAGCTCTGAGAATAAACCTCTGATACCATAATGTAACACCCTAATATTTAACCCCAATACGCCTAGGACGTATCAAGACTAATTATTAGTTATTACTTCTCTTTAAATTCATTTATAAAATACTTAGCGGAAAATACGGGTAAATTTTTTTTTGAAATGATTTATATAAAACAAAGTGCGAGCCTTTGCGCGTAACATAAACAACGTGAAGCGGAAGAATAAATAAAACATACAGAACATAAGCATTAAAGAACACATCCATCATAAACATCATTCCTCATTACATTAGATAATATAGTTTAGTACATCACAACAGAAATATAACAGAAACATAAAGTCTTACCCATACTAGTGGGCAGAGCTTGCAGTACAATGGGAAACATAAAGACAAATACATGGTAATAATCCCAAAAGATAAACACCCAACTATCACTACCCTCCCACTCCAAGCCTCCTGGTGACGCCGTCCTCGTTGGGGAGATGTAGCCGCGACTGACGAAGCTCCTCGGATGTAGCCCAACGAAGCGGAGATCTAGGCATGGGAATCGAGGGACAGCATGGCCTCCGCGTCGTGGTCGCCTCTCGGCTGTCGAACGCGCCTCGCATGCCTCGGCTGGGTGACCGTGTCCTCACTACCTCCTCCGTGACCCATAGGAACGAAGGGAAGATCCCTCCGAAGGATCAGCCTCTAATCGAGAACGGGGAACATACTCAGGATATCCGCGTACCTCGACGAGGAAGGTGGGCACGACGGTCTCTCATCTCGGGGTCGTGTCCTCTCAAAGATCAGGTCGTCGCCAAAGGGTGAAGTCGGATCGAAGCGATAGCTGGAGACGGGGAAAGCAAAAGGGCGTCCCACGTATGCAAAACGCGCACCTCGCAATGACCCTTGAAGTGGTAGGACTGATGCTCGGGGTCATAGTGCACCTCCCATGTAGGCGGGTCAATGAAAATCACGAACGACGCCATCGATATCTGAAGACGTAACGGAAAGAAACAGAGAGAGGGGTGAGAATTCTTGCTAAAGAATCTCAGTAGGGAAGTCCTCTATCCTAGTGTCATCGTTTACGTCCCAGGAACCTTGGGTTTATTATGAAAAGGTTAAGCATGCATAGGTTCATTATGAGGTTTTCACAAAGGTTTTGTCCAAGGTCCATGTCTTTTATAATGATTCTTAATGCATGTATGCAACATAATGTTTCATGGATGCATGGTAGCACTTTAGGTAAATCAAACAATAATTCAAACAACATTTAAGTGGCATGAAACTTTTCTTTGAACATCTTTCCTTTTCTCATACTTGTGACACCAATAATATAGTAACCGCACCCTTAAACTAGGCTATGAGCTCATACCTTAACTAGTCGTCACTAGTTCTTACTTATCCTCTTGATAAGCGAATCATAAACATAATCATAATCATCATAATCCCGACTCCCAAGTACGGGTAGGGGGCCTAAGGATCACCCATCATGGGACTTTCTCCTTCTTCGAAACGCATCGACTTGGTTAAGCAACGACTTTGTCCGCTTCGGTATGGCTCGTCCATACCCCACGGGTTTACTTTCTCCTCACCGGAGAAATGCGTCTCGGCATATAACTTTAAACTTCATATTTCTCAAAAACTTTCTTTTTGTCCCTCAAATTTGACGGAAATTCGGCATAACAGCTACTCTCAGAATTTCCTCAAATTTGAGTCATGCCACATAATTTCAGTCACATGCATCATTTTCATGGAACTTTCTCATTGCAATAACTTTCTAGTTCACATGAGCATATTTCTCAATTTCATTCATATCTTTGAAACATTATGCATCTCAAACACAACATTTCATCAAATTATGCACATAAAGTTTCATGCTCAAGGAACTAACATAATCACATCATCATAAGTGTGCACGAGGTTCATCATCATAATCATACTCTCTCGTCCACCTATCTCATAGTATCTTATGCTTTGCCCCTTTCGGGCTTTAAACTTGTATTTGCATTATTATTACCCTCAAGGGGTTGGCACTTAAACTTTTCCTCTAAGATTTGAACTCACCAAAATTCCACTCAGCACTCAACATAAAAGGGAGAAAAATATATATTTTGCTTAAGGGGCTCTAGAATCTCCATTCGCGACCCTTTTAAGATCCATCTTCGCCTAAGGCTCCATAATTAATTCTTAGATCAATTATGAGGGATTCCTAGGCATGTTCTCTAAGTTATAAACCACTTAGATCTCTTATCATCATCTTATACTTAGAAATTAGCACCTAATCATTTATGAAGGGATCTTGTACATGTCTTACTAATTATGAATCATTTATCCCTGAATTAATCATGCTAGAACAGATTTGCACTTCTTTGTATTAAGGTGTTCTAGAATTCTCATCTCAAGTCCCTTTTAAGTTACTTATTCTTTACTAGCTTCTCTAAATCGATCCTTGCTTCACTCAACATAATTTTACACATTTAACACCTTAGAACAGCATTTATACAGTAGCCAAACATAGAACCAAAATCATGAACCCATAAGATCACATAATCTCTTGGGTTGAAATGCATATAAGTTACTAGTTTTCTCTTGGATGTTTCTAGAAACAAAAGGTGTTCTGGTAATCGATTACATGTTCCTAGTAATCGATTACCAAGCTAATCATTCTGGGTTTTCAAAAACAAGGGTAATCGATTACACATAATGGTAATCGATTACTTAGGTTAAATCTGTTTAGGAAAAGTAAGAACATAGGTAATCGATTACATACGACGTAATCGATTACTAGGTTAATTAAAGTAAAGAACATATGGTAATCGATTACTTATAATGTAATCGATTCCAGGTTCAGAAAGGTTTGGGCATGAAAAAGCCGTAGTAATCGATTACACTGCCTCTGGTAATCGATTACCAGAACCAAAAGTCCTTCAAAACCTTCTGGTAATCGATTACATGGGTGGTAATCGATTACCAGAACCTCGAAAATTGAGAAAACATGATTTTGACACATTCCAAACTATTTTAAATCTTGAGACCTCATAAAACAGTTTTCCAACATTTCCTTGAAATTATTCATGTATTTTACAAAATCAAACCATTATTGGTTCATACCAAAACTCATCCATTTCTTTTTGAATGGAGTTTCCTTTTTAGGATACTTAGGGCAAGTCTTTGAGCTCTAGAGTATTTAGGTGATGACAAAATCTTAAACATGCTATGCACTTTATTTTACTCTTCATTAGAAAGTAAAGTGAGAGCATAAAATAAATATGAGATGCAACTTCATTATTATCTTTAAGGATTAAGTGATGACTTGAAATATAAACATGAAATGCAAGCTTGGGAATTTAAATATGGTAATGCAAGTTCATTCATTTACTCTTGTGAAATTAGTGATAACATCAAAATAAACATGAGATGCAAGACATAAATTTAAACATGAATGCATCTTGTTTTTATCTTAACTAGAGCTCTTGCAAGACTTTTAGAGGAACATAAACCTCAACCCATTATGTATCATAAGGCAAGCTTTAGAGTTCTTAGCACCTAGACTTCAAAGAAATCTTAAGGTTTGAACTTCATCATCAAGCTTAAGGAAATGGACCCAAAGTTCAACACTTTGTCTAAACAAAACTACAAGAACTAAGTCATATTCTTTATTTTATTGCTCATGGGCTTCAATCTAGAGTATTCTTAACGGCCGACCAACTTTAAGGTTGGCAAGGGTAAGCTTAGAGCTCTTTGAAATCATGAGATTAACTTTCTTAACAAAACTTTTGTGATCTACTAGACATATTTTACAAACTTTGTTCAAATCCAAGAAGAAAAACTGAAATCCTTAAAGGAAAGAGGAAGAGGAAAAACGAAACTTAAGCCAAGAAAAGAAAGGAAATCCAAGCATGTATGGTCCAAGACCAAGTTGTTTCAAGCTTTAGAGGTTTCTCACATGACAACAACAAGTCATTATCTTGAAACCTCATCATCAAGCTCACATTCTTTTTGTAAAAGGCCTCTTGGCCGAAAAAGAAAGAGGAAGGAAAAGGAGTTTGAAACCAAGAGAAAAACTAGAACTTTCTTGAAGAACACAAACAAAAATCATCAAAACTTAACCCCTACCTTAAGAAGTCTTGAAGAGATGTAAGAAAGCTTTGTTTTCTAGATGGAAGGAGAAGGAAATCCTTTTGGAGTCTTGAGGAAGAAATCAGCCAAGTTGAGGGAATTTGAGAGGAATGAGAGAATTTGCAAGAAGTGTGAACTTATCAAGTGAACCAAAGTGTGACAAGGTTCATCAAGGCTTGGTATTTATAGAAAAATGAGACATGTTGGCTGATTTGGGGAGGGAATGGCTGATGACTTTTCAAGGTCAAGGGAGGAGGAAAATATCTCTTACAAAAGCATGGGCTTAGGCATGGCAAGCATGGTTGGAAGCATGGGCAAGGTATGGCCTAAGGCATGGGCTTGGAGTGCATCACAACTCAACATGTGGCACCATTTGGGGACAGATTTCGGCCCCTCATCAGCCAAGGGGAAGGGATTTTTGTTCATGTAATTGTGGTTTAAGGATGTGTTTAAGTGTTTCTTTGATTAGGCTTTTGATTAGGAGTTTGTAAGCAAGTGTTTAGGTGAGAAAATGGTTAATTGAGGTGGTTCAAGACTTGATTAGGAGGGTGATCTTATTAGATTAGTAATTTAAAATAATTCTTTTGGTCAAATGAGGTATGGCACAATTCCTTAATTTAAGGAATTGAGAGAGAAAACACTATTCAAGATTCCATGACTAGGAATCTTGAATTAAAGAATGCAATTAGAGTTTATCTAAGCAATCTTAGGTTCTAATTAACCTTAATAAATTATTTTGACTCTAGATTAATTATCGAAATAAATTAATCTTCGATTAGAGCCTAATATTGCTTAGGTTTGCTTAATTGCGTCATTAGGCTCACTGTACAGTTCTAGGGCAAAATGGTAATTTTGCACTAAAGTCCGGACCTTCAGGGCCCAACTAAACATCAAACATTGCTCATAAACATCATTCTAAACTTCCTGGAAAAGTTTCAGGGCTCAAACGGCACCTTTTACCCGTGTAACAGGCGGGGTATTTTGGTCATTTTGAGCCGAAGTTTAGAAAACGAGATTTTCCTCGGATATCATTCATAACAGCATAATCCCCTTCAAACATCGAGTTGACCCATTCGAGGGTTGGGGGCAAGTGTCCTCGAATTTCGGGTAAAAATGACCTTAGGGGCATTTCGGTCATTTGTACCTAACAAAG
>JAMLFY010001065.1:0-17908 GCA_030441495.1 Dalbergia oliveri
CATGGAACTAGGAAAGATCTTTTCAGTGCTTCTAATCCATTCATCAAGCAATGTTTGGGTTGGTGGTCCCCTTGAAAGTCGGTGGGTTGACTTGCGGAACTCCCCAAAATGAGCGTGTTCGGGGACCTCGGAACCTTGACTCGCACTAGCTCGGCGATCTTGATCCATCCTCTCCATCATCATTCTCATAGTCCTCGCCACATCGCGAAGTGCTTCGGTGGTCTCGTTCTAGTTACCTTGGGCCGCCATTCTTGGTCTGTTGTTGATGTGCCATTGGTTCCTATACACACAAAACAACAACACTGAGGTGATCAGGCTCAATGCTCCATGTAAAGTGAGCAAGTTACCATAGCACGTGCAACACACAGCAATCATGCATCTCTAATCCTCAAGCTTATCCTAATGATAAAACATCTACACATGACATCTCTAACGTATTATGCTTAAGAAGCATAGCCGTCCAATCCTTAAGATTTAGATGAAGCTAACCTGATACCAAAAGGTTTAATAATTAACTCAACACGCCTAGGATGTATTCCGTTGATTATTAGATATTACTATTTGTTTCAATTCTTTAATCATACTTAAAATATACTTAAGGAAAATATGAGCCATTTTTTTCTGTTTTTTGAAACATAAACAAAACGTGAGCCGCGCACATATAAACGATCGTCAACATAAAGCGGAACATATAAAACAATAAAGTAAACAAAGCATCATATAGGCTCCATAAAGATCATCCATAAGCACACCATCCTGAGATATATAATAAAATACCCACCCATGAAAGGTGAGTTAAGTTCGTACATCATCATAAGAGCAAATACATAGAAAAGGAAACACAATGGAAAACATACCCACCTAGTGCACCTATGATAGATAACCTCAACACAAAAGAAGGCTATGCTAAACTAGTGGTGTGTGTACACTAAAAGGCCTCCAAGAACTCAATGGTTGTTGGCCCTAAAAAGGTGGAACGTAACTAATCCATAGCAAACTCCCTCGGGGCGGGTACGCATAATGCTCCATCCTGTGGACGCATGGATGGCCTCAGTGCCAACCTCGCTGAACAACCATGTCCTCGCTACCCTCCCTCATTCGTGGGAGAGTAAGGGCAGAGCTCTCAGAGTAGATGTGGGTAGGCAGTCCTGGACGGGTCCATCTTGGAATGCCTCAAATGAGGGACATAGTCTGGGAACTCATGAACAGTAAATGGGGATGGATGCGTGCGTTGAATCCTATCATTATGCGGCGTGCCCGCTCGAAAGCATGTCATCACCGTAGGGGGATGTTGGAGAGATCAGTAGCTAGGGACAGGGTGTGCGATGGACGTCCCACAAACATGAACACTCTGCGACACAACGTCCCTCAAAATGATACGATAGTGCTCCGGATCAAAATGTACCTCCCAGGTAGGGGTGTCAATGAACACTACGAATGTCGCCATCGAAATCTGAAGATAATGATGGGGAAGAAGGAGGGAGTGAAAATCTTGTTAAAGAATTCTCAGTAAGGCAATCTCCTATCTAAGGTGACATCATCATCATCTTTTAGGACCTAGAGTTCATTATGAAATAGTGAGCATACAAAGATTCATATATTAAGTTCTAAAACATCCATTGGAGGTCCATTCATTTTATCATGTGTCTTGTAATGCATCATACTTATCATGACATGCAAAGCTTAACCTTCTAGTACACATATAACATCATAACAAAATACATTATGCATAGTTCATGATTCATGAATGAAATTTCTAGGTTCTTTGGGTGACTTAAAGTTAGTTCATCATTATCTCTTGGGGCCACCCTATACTCTACCCTTTTGAGAGTACTTCTAGGTTATGAGCTCATACCTCATAGTCGTCACTAGCATATACTTATCCCTTTTGATAAGTTAAAGTTCAAACTTAAAAGTATGGGCTAGTGGACAAGAATCACCGATTCATATAGTTTGATGGGTCCAAAGGATCATCTTCTCATGTTTCTTAGTCACCTTTAGTCTTAGCATGTCATATCATGATGCAATTCATAATTCATAATCAACATAACATTTTCCATATCTCATGCATAAGTATCTTCAATGTTTCCAAATGAACTATAACATGCAAGTCATGGAATTACTAATTAAAGGTCAAGTACTCATTTAACATTACACATCACATGAATTTATCATTCCAAAGCATCAAAGAACCATTATCTCAAATCATCACATAAATGTTCCCTTAATTAACCAACACTCTAAAATGGTAACTCTAACTGTCAACTTATTTTCTTGTGCATCTAAGGGCTCTATGTAACCCCGCTTATTTTATATTTCTAAGTGCAATAAGGAAATGCCCCAAGGTCATTTTTACCCGAATTCAAGGGGCAGTCAACCCGGCAGTCCTCAAATGGGTCAACTCAATGTTTGAAGGGGATTATATCTGTTTCATTTGATATTCAGAGGTGAAATTTCGTTTTCTGAACTTTCGGCTCAAAATGACTAAAATACCACTGCTGTGTTCTACACGGGTAAAAGGTGCCGTTTGAGCCAAACTTCCAGGAAGTTTGGAATGATGTTTATGAGTGATATTTGATGTCTAGTTGAACCCGAAGGTCCCGGGCAATTTTAGTGCAAAATTACCATTTTGCCCTAGACGTGTACAGTGAACCTAATGACGCGATTAGGCAAACCTAAGCAATATTAGGCTCTAATCGAAGATTAATTTATTTTGATAATTAATCTAGAGTCAAAATAATTTATTAAGGTTAATTAGAACCTAATATTGCTTAGTTAAACTCTAATTGCATTCTTTAATTCAAGATTCCTAGTCATGGAATATTGAATAGTGTTTCTCTCTCCAATTCCTTAAATTAAGGAATTGTGCCATACCTCATTTGACTAAGAAAATGAATTTAATTTGTTAATCTAGTATGACCACTCCCTAATCAAGTCTTGAACCACCTTAATTAACCATTTTCTCACCTAAACACTTTCTTACAAACTCCTAATCAAAAGTCTAATCAAAGACACATCTAAATATATCATTAAACCACATTTACATGAGCAATTTCTCATCCCCTTCTTACAGGTTTGGCCGAAATTCAGCCCACCCATGTGTAGCACATGGTGAGTTTGTTCACTCAAAGACCATGCCTTAAGCCATGCCTTGCCCATGCCTAGCCATGCTTTCTACCATGCCTAGCCATGCTTTCTACCATGCCTCACCATACTTCCATGAAACAATTTCTCACCTCATGGAACATGAGGTAAGGCCTACCCGTCAGCCAACATGCTTCAATTTTCTATAAATACCAAGCCTTTGAAGACTTGGTTTCTCTTTGCATCATTTGCCATGTTCAAGCATTCTTTCATATCTCTCAAGACTTCTTAAGGGGTTTTGTTTTAATGTTTTTGCTCGTGTTCTTCAGAAAAGTTCTAGTTTTCTCTTGGTTTCAAACTCTTTTCCTTTTTCCTTTTCTTTCGCCAAGAGGCCCTTTTATAAAGAGAACATGAGCTTGATGATGAGGTTTCAAGATAATGACTTGTTGTTGTCATGTGAGAAACCTCTAAAGCTTGAACAACCTGGTCTTGGACCATACATGCTTGTGTTTCTTTCTTTTCCTTGCTTATAATTTTCGGTTCCTTTTCCTTTCTTTCTTGAGTGATTTCAGTTTCTTTTGTCTTGGTTTGGACAAAGTTTGCTAAAAATGTAGAGTAGATCACAAAAGTTTTGTCAAGAAAAATTAATCCTAAGATTTCAAAGAGCTCTAAGCTTACCCTTGCCAACCTTAAAGTTGGTCGCCGTCTAAGAGTTTACTCTAGATTGAAGCCCATGAGTAATAAAATAAAGAATATGATTAGTTTTATTTATGAAGTTTTGTTGAGTGTTGGTATTTTTCTTAAGTCCACACTCATGAGCTTGATGATGAAGTTCATACCAAAGTCTTCTTTGAAGATTTGGTGCTAAGAACTCTAAAGCTCATTCCCCATTTGTTCAAGATACATGTTGGGTTAGGCTAGTAATGTCCTCTAAAAGTCTTGCAAGAGCTCTATAAAGATAAAACAAGTTGCATTCATGTTTAAGTTTATGCCTTGCATAGCATGTTTATTTTGATGTCATCACTAAACTCTCAAGAATAACTAAATGGACTTGCATTGTCATGTTTAATTTCCTAGAAGCTTGCATTCCATGTTTACATTTCAAGTCATCACTTAATCTTGAAAGATAATAATGAGGTTGCATCTCATGTTTATTTGTGCTCCCACTTTACCTTATAATGAAGAATAAAATGAAGAGCATAGCATGTTTAAGATTATGTTATCACCTAAGCACTCTAGAGCTCAAAGACATGCCCTAAGTATCTTCAATGGGAAACTTTAACCATGAAAAGTGGATGTGTTTTGGTATGATGAAATGATGGTTTGATTTTGTAAAATGTAAGGTGTAACGCCCAATTTTTACTGGAATCTTTACTGTCATTAGAAATTACCAAATTACCGTAGGTAAATATTATATAAAATTTGAGACCAAACAATTCTCAATAAAGGAATATAACGTTAGAAGAGAAGTTAGGAGCAATTCGTACAAGCATTGCAAACCCAATTTTCTGTATGTGTAAAATGACCAAAATGCCCTGAGGTTATTTTACTAGGAAAATGAGGATCGTGGGCCCCACCCATCCTCAAGGGGATGTTTTGAGGATAATAAAGGATTGTTTGTGTTATGTGTGTTAATAGAGCAGAAGAATCTCAATTTTGAGTTCGACGCGAAATGACCAAAACGCTGCAAGTTTAATTCCAATTTGCGTGCCGCTAGAGTCAGAACCTCACTAAAATATTTTAAAAGGTGTTTTTAAGTTATGAATGACCCTTGGTTAAGTCGGATGGTCAGCGGGTTTTGGGTTAAATTACGTTTTTGCCCTCTCGTTGTGCAGTTTTGCAAATTTTGAGATTTTCGATTTGTCTAACGAAACCTAAACAATATTAGGCTCAAATTAAAGCTTATTAAATTCTAATTACTAATCTAGAGTCAAAATTATTTATTTAGATTGATTAGAACCTAAAATTGCTTAAAACACCCAAATTGCTTAGTAATTCACTTAAGCCCTTAACCGTAAATTCTCTAAATTGCATGAATACCTTGCCTACACCTAAATAATACATGGAACACACAAAATCCTCTTCCACAAGGCTGTAATGGCTGAAATTATTGAGTAATAAGTCAGAAAATTATTACACAAAAATCCAAAGAATGAAAACAAAGAATCATGAAAACATGGAAACATGATTCCATGTTTTAAGCCACCAAACAAAATGATTTTTCTTCCTTATTTTTTTCTAATTTTTGGTCAGATTTCCTTCCTTCCTTTGTCCATTTATGAGCTGCAAAATCTCTATAAATAGGCATGCTTGAAGATAGTTTAGATGCTTAGTTCATAACTTACACAAATTCTAGTCTTAGGAGCACCAAAAGCTTTCTTTCTTTCTTTCTCTTGGCTGAATTCTCCCTTCAGCTTTTCAAGGATATTTTGCTTCATTTCACTCAAGGAAACCAAGTTCTCTTCCTTTCTTTCAAATCAAATTAGGTAGGGAGGTGTTTCTAAGTTCATTTTATGCTAAGACAAGTTATGTTTCTAGCTCAAAAATGATGTTTTCATGAGCTTTCTTTTAAGTTTTCATTTTCAGTTTCTTCTTCCTTTCTTTTTAAAGTATTTCAGCCATATGGCCTAGCTTATGATGAGACCATGGTTTGATGATGAGATTCTTGAGTGTTGGTTGCAAAGCTTTCACAAGTTAGATCTCTAAAACTTGAAGGTTTCACTAGTTTCCAAGGCTTCTAAAATTTCAGTTTTTCTTTCCTTATTTTCCTTTCATGGTTTCGGCCAAATGGCCTAGGAAGGAATGAAATGATGGCTTGATGATGAGGACCTTGAATATGGGTTGTAAATCCATCACAAGTTAGGCCTCTAAAGCTTGAACATTCCATTTAATGCAAAACTTTAAAGAATAATATTTTTATCTTGAGGTTTGAATATGAAATATGTATTTTTTTACTTTGTCTTGCTAAGATACATATATTGGGTTGAAATCATAATTTTCTTAAAGTCTTGAAGGAGCTCTAGTAAAGAGATCAAGTGAACTTGCATCCATGTTTAAGTTTATGTCTTGCACAGCCATATTTATTTTATGTCATAACTAAATTCTCAAGAATAAATAAATGAACTTGCATATCTCATGTTTAAATTTCAAGCTTGCATTTCATGTTTAAATTTCAAGTTGTCACTTAATCTCTAAAGATAATAAAGAAGTTGCATCTCATGTTTATTTTATGCTCTCACTTTATTTTATAATGGCTAAAAGAATCAATGCATGGCATGTTTATTTTATGTCATCACCTAAAATCCTAGAGCTCAAAGACTTGCCTATGAATCATAAGCGAAGAAATGAGATAATTGGAGTTAAAGAATTTATTCTTTAAGAAGTCTAAGAATTGGAGCTTAAAAAAAATGTAATTCTCTTCTCCCTCACCGTCCTATGCGGACTCCGCGCTCCGTTCTAAGATTCTCTTCTCCTCTCCTGGTCCTATGCATTCCGCTCCAAGTTTCTTGCATCATGTTTATATTACAAGTTCTTGCATCATGTTTAATTTTCAAGTTATCACCTTAAATCTTAAAGATAAAGAAATGGAATTGCATATCATGTTTATAATTCCAAGCTATCACCTTATAAAGATAAGATTAAAATAAGGTTGCATAGCATGGTAATAATTCTAAGATGTCACCTAAATCTCTAAAGCTCAAGACTTGCTCCTTTTATCTTAAGTGAAAGATTTAACTATGAACATTCTTTCAAGTTATAAATCGGTCCCATGGTTAAGTTAGGCCTAAAGTCCTATGACTTCTTTCAAGTTTAACAAAAAGAATTAGTTCTAAAAGAGTTTTAAAACTTTGTAAGAATTTTATGGGAAGCTAGTAATTTTATGTGTACTTAAAATGTGATTTGATGCTTATCAAGAATTTGGTGTCATTGATTGATTCCCTGGTTTGTATGTTATAGTTGTTGTTGCAAACAATGAAAACTTATGCATGAAATAAGGACATATTTTGTTCCTGGAAGAAAGTGTATTCCTTAAGAGTGCAATTTGGAAAGATTCTGGCTAAGGAAAGATTTGGTATTTAAGCGTGTCCATTGTGACCCACCTCTCTTTCCTGGGAATCTCCAGATGCATGATTATAGTTGATATATATTATTCCAAAATAAGACTGTAAATAAGAAAATGTTAGAATTATTATGAATTGCGATTGTAACATGCAAAGACTTATTGGTGACTTAAAATTTATAAGAAAATGATCCTTGGACCCATCAAACTATAGGTGGTGAAAAGGTGATTCTAGCCCCCTAACCTGTTCTCTCAAAAGGGTAGAGTTAGGACTTTAACTTATCAAAAAGGATAAGTATATGCTAGTGACGACTAGTAAGGTATGAGCTCATAACCTAGATTACTCCCAAAAGGGTGGAGTATAGGGTGGCCCAAGGAAAATAATGAGGATGATAAGATTTTAAAGTCACCTAAGGTACTAAAGAAATAAATTATGTGCACCATGTCCATGTGTAGCTATTATGATATTCTTCTGTGCATAACATACATGAGTTGATGATGAGAAATATGATGTTCTTCTATGCATGTTATATTAATGATGATGATGAGGAATATGATGTAATGATAAAAGAAAAGTTCATTATAAATATGACATGTTAAGATTATGATGCATTATAAGACGCATAATTAAAATTGGCAAATCTCGGTAAAAGTATTTTTGAACTTAAAATTTAATCTTCGTATGTTCACTATTTTATAATAACCCCAATTCCTGGAGACTTTGATGATGACACCATAAAGGAGATCCCTACTGAAATTCTTAGTAAGATTCTCACTCCTTTCCTTTATTTCCGTCATTGTCTTCAGATTCAGATGCGACATTCTGTCCTGTCGTGACACCCCTCTTGGGAATTCCACTATGATCCGGTGCATCATTCGTATCACTTTGAAGGAAGGTGCTCGGTTCGTGTTTTTATTTACGTAGGTCGTCCATTTGCACATCCTGTCCCTAGTTATCGTTTTTCTCCTACTTCTCCCTATGGCGATGAAATGGTTTCGAACATGCACGTCCACTTGATGAAAGAATGTTACGTTCTTATCCGCCTCATCTGTATCCATGGTTTTCCAATATAATCCACGAACGAGATATCTGAAACTGATCCTTCAGAGGACCCTCCTACTCATGCTTATTCTGAGAGCTCTACTCCTACTCTCCCACGTGTAAGAGAGGGTAGTGAGGAAACAGGTTGTCCGAGGTTAGCAAGAAGATCGTCCATGCGACCCGCCTGGTGCATCTCGTGTGCCCCCTTCAGGAAGCTCGTCAGTGGATCGGGTTTCTCCCGTTTCCAAGACGTGGCCCTGAGAGTTCTTTAGTAGTCTTAAGAGTTTATACATCCAGTTTTAGAGTAGCCTTCCTCAGCTTTTAAGGTTATCTAGTTTAGGGGCATGAATTTCCTTATAAATAGTTTCCTATGGTGTGAATATGTAAGATATGATGTATGAACTTAACTCACCTTTTGAGTGAGGTTATTGTATATATGTTGTGATGTGCATTATGGATGTTATGTGATGGAGCCAATATGATATATTTAGATTCTTAAATGTCTTATTTTACTCCGCTTAATCGTTTATGTTATGCGCGCTCACGTTTTCAATTATGTTAAAAAAAAAAAATGGCTCGTAATTTCACTAAGTATTTTCAAAATATGATGAAAGAACCAAAGCAAAGAGTAAAGTCTAGTCATTAATCAAATTCAACCTAGGTGTATTTGGTTAATTACTAGAGTGTTACATTTTGGTATCAGAGGGTTCGTTCTCTAGCCTGAGGATTGGACCGCTATGCTTCTAATACGTTAGTAATGTCATGTGTAGATGTTTATCATTAGGATGAGCTTGAGGATTAGAAATACGTGACTACTATGTTGAAAGTGCCATGGTAACTTGCTCACTTTGCATGGAATATTGGCCTGATCACCTCAGTGTTGCTGTTTTGTGTGTATAGGGACCAATGGCACGACAACAACAACTAAGCGCGCAAATAACCAAGATAATGAGACCGCTGAAGCACTTCGCGATGTAGCAAGGACCATGAGAATGATGATGGAACGGATGGATCAGGACGTCAAGCTAATATAAATCAAGGACATGAAATTCCCGAACATGCTCGTTTGGGGAATTTCGTAAGGCAATCCACCTGTTTTCAGGGGACCCTGAATCCTAATGTAGCAGATGAATGGATTCGGAATATTGAGAAGGTCTTTGCTGTAGTTCCATGTTCCAGGAGCGAGAAGGTCACTCTTGCCACCCACATGCTTGAGGGTGATGCCCTTCTGGTGGACTGGTGTTCGAAGACTCCTGGAGGCAACCGAAGTGGACATTGATTGGGAATTATTCAAGGTCCATTTTTACGAGAAGTATTTCCGAGTCGGTTAGAAATGCTAAGGACATTGAATTCATGCAACTTGTCCAGGGAATATGAATGTGGCTCATACTGCAGATTTGAGGAACTCATTAAGTTCTCAAGGATGTACCAAGGTAACCCTGATGAGTATTGGAAATGCATTAAATACGAGTCAGGGTTAAAGGCAGAACTTAATGTGGAGGTTGCGCACTTGGAAATCAGGGATTTCTCTACCTTAGTCAACAAATGCCGCATCATTGAAGAAGGGCAGAGAAGCTGGGTACTTCAAAGTCTGAGAATATCATCAAAAAGCTGACACCTCAAGGTCAACGTTCAAGAGGCAAAATCGACCTCCATTTCCACATCAATCAAGATCACAAGTGCCACAAAGGAACTTTCATCAAGGAAGACCGAACAACAACAACAACCGCTATAATAATCCAAGCAACAATCGCAACAACAACAATAATAACAATAAAGGGAAAGCACCACAAAGAGGTCCGCAGCACCTCACGACCCGTGCCATCCATGGAATGTCCCAAGTGCGGCAAGAATCATGGGAGCATGCCATGTCGAGCCGAACAAACGTGTGTACCTGTGAAAACCAGGTCATTACTCCGAGAATGCAGAAAGGAACCCGCCAACCCCAATCCCAAGCCAGGAATACCAAGGAAGGGTATTCACCGTTAATGCTGAAGAAACGACAAAGTCACGAAATCTCGTGGAAGGTAAGTGTAATATGTATGGTAGAAACTTAATTGTACTGTATGATTAGGCGCTTCCCATTCTTTTATCTCCCACTCGTGTGTTAAAACCCTTAACTTGCATATAACTAAGCTTCCTTTTGACCTTATTGTTTCTACCCTCCTAAAACCCGTTAGGACTTGTAAATGTTGTTTAGATTGCCATTTTGTTATTGAAATAGATCATTTGTTTTAGATCTCATTTGCTTACCCATGCAAGGTTTAGATGTGATTCTTGGCATGGATTGGCTTGAAGCCAACCGTGTACTGTTAAGCTCTATGAGAAAACCATTACTTTTCTCCTGTTCCCATTAGACCTAAGAAACCCATAAGTCTTTACATAACGTAGAAATGGATTGGTAAGGGTGAGAGTAAAGGTTATATTTTCCTAGCCGCTAGTGATGTAGACTTTGAGCAAAGTATCGATGAGATACCGATAGTAAGAAATTATCCCGAAGTATTTCAGAATGATACAGAGTTTCCCCCAAGAGAGAGATAGAGTTCCATAGAATTGCTTCAGGGAAGGTCCCATATCCATAGCCCCATCAGGATGTCCCCATTAGAGTTACCAAGTTGAAAGCTCAATTGGAGGATTTATTGGAGAAAAAGTTTGTCAGACCTAGTGTGTCACCTTGGGAGCCCCTGTGTTTTTGAAGAAAAGGATGGAAGTATGAGGATGTGTGTTGACTATAGGCAATTGAATAAAGTGACGGTGAAGAACAAATACCCTTTGCCTAGGATAGATGACTTGATGGACCGGCTTAGAGGTGCAAGTGTTTTCTAAGATTGATTTGAGGTCAGGTTACCACCAGATTAGGGTAAGAGATGAAGATATACCAAAAACGGCCTTTCGCACTCGATACGGCCATTTTGAGTTTGCAGTAATGTCCTTTGGATTAACCAATGCTCCAGCCATTTTTATGGATTACATGAATAGGATCTTTAGACCCTTTAGATCAGTTTGTGGTTGTCTTCATAGATGATATTCTCATCTACTCTAAGACCCACGAGGAGCATGAACGCCACCTAACCATAGTACTAGAGATCTTGAAGGAAAAGAAACTATATGCCAAGCTTTCTAAGTGTGAATTCTGGTTAGATGAGGTACAATTTTTAGGGCATGTAGTATCTAAGAAAGGAATTGCTTAGATCCTAGTAAGGTGGAAACGGTTGTGAACTAAAGACCAACCACGGTAATTGAAGTAAGGAGCTTTTTAGGTTTAGCTGGTTATTACCGTCGGTTTATCAAGGGATTTTCCAGATTTCCCTACCCTTGACCAAGCTAACTAGGAAAAACACCTTTTTCATGGACCCCAGATGTGAGAAAGCTTTCAAGAGCTGAAACACAAGCTAACCTCAACCCCTCTTTAGTATTACCGAACCCAATGTGCCTTTTGAAGTGTCCTGTGATGCTTCGAAAAGGTTTGGGTTGTGTCCTGATGCAAAATAGGCAAGTGGTGGCCTACGCATCAAGACAACTCAAGCCGCATGAGGCAAATTACCCCACCCATGACCTTGAGTTAGCCGCTTCGTGTTTGCTCTAAAGATTTGGAGACATCATTTATACGGAGTGAGGTTTGAGGTGTTTTCCGATCACAAGAGTTTGAAATATCTCTTTGATCAAAAAGAGCTAAACATGAGGCAAAGAAGGTGGATGGAGTTTTTAAAAGATTATGATTTCGGGTTAAACTATCATCCAGGTAAAGCTAATGTTAGCTGATGCCCTAGTAGGAAATCCTTACAAGTGTCCCGTTTGATGGTGAAGGAGGTTGAGTTAATTGAGCAGTTAGAGACCTAAATTTAGGGATGACCTTGACCACTAAGGGCATAAGAGCTTGTCACCTTAGTGTGAGTGAATTCAAGGAAAGAATTGCTCAAGCCCAAAGGAAAGATACAGAATTTCAAGAGACCTTAGGGGGTAAGAGCTGATAAGTTGAAAGGTTTTACCCAAGGGAATGATAGTTTATGGAGGTTTGAAGGTCGTATATGTGTACCTGCTAGTGGTGACCTCCGAAAGGATATTTTGGAGGAAGCCCATAAGAGCCATTTCCTTCATCCTGGTGCCACCAAGATGTATCAAGATTTGAAGAAGATGTTCTGGTGGCCAGGATTGAAGAAGGATGTGTGCACATGGGTGAGTAAGTGCTTGGTGTGTCAAAAAGTGAAGATTGAACACCAAAAACCTTCTGGAATGTTGCAACCTCTGTCAATCCCTGAATGGAAGTGGGATAGTATCTCCATGGATTTTGTAACTGGACTACAAGGACCCAAGCGAATCATGATGCCATATGGGTAATCGTGGATCGGTTGACTAAGTCACCCACTTTTTACCTATTAAGGTGACTTATTCCTTGGATAGGTTAGCGGTTATATATCAGGAGATAGTAAGATTACATGGAGTCCGTCAACAATAATCTCGGATCGAGATCGCGATTCACGTCACGGTTTTGGGAGCCTTTCGAAGGCGTTTGGTTCAACTCTGTGTGAGCGGCTTATCACCCCCAAACGGACGGTCAATCTGAAAGAACTATCCAAACTTTGGAGGACATGTTGAGGGCATGTGTTTTAGATCAAAGAGGGAGTTGGATAAGTACCAGTCTTGAGTTTGCATATAACAACAGTTATCATGCAAGTATCGGTATGGCACCATACGAGGCCCTCTATGGACGGAAGTGTCAATCACCTCTATGTTGGTATGAGCCCGGAGAGCAAAGTCTACTCTGACCTATATTGTGAGGGAAACAACGAACAAATTAAGAAAAGGATAAAATTCTTACTGCTCAAGTCGACAGAAAAACTATGCGGACAACGGCGAAACCGCTAGATTTTCAAGAAGGGGACCATGTGTTCCTAAGAATCACCCCCACCACAGGCATAGGCGAGCAATGAAAGTAAAGAAATTGAGCCCAAATTTCTTGGCCCGTTGAAATCCTTAACAAAGTAGGATCTGTAGCCTCCGTATAGCCTTACCCCAGAGTCTGTCCAACCTTCATGATGTTTTCCATGTCTCCCAGTTAAGGAAATATCAACCTAAGTCATGTACTAGAGCCAGAACATGTACAATTAAGAGATGACCTAACGTTTAACTTACCACCCACGAAATCGTTGACCAAGGAGTTAAGGTTAAGAAATAAGGCCGTACCTTTGATCAAAGTAGCATGGGGACGAGGTGAAACCGAAGAAGTTACATGGAAGCTGGAATCATATGCAAGCACAATCCAGGAGCTATCTCAGGTAACGATTTCGAGGGCGAAATTCTTTTTAAGGAGGGGAGTAATGTAACGCCCCAATTTCCTGTAATCTTTACTGTCATTAGAAATTACCAATTACGTAGGTAAATATTATATAAAATTTGAGACCAAACAATTCTCAATAAAGGAATATAACGTTAGAAGAGAAGTTAGGAGCAATTCGTACAAGCATTGCAAACCCGAATTTCTGTATGTGTAAAATGACCAAAATGCCCTGAGGTTATTTTACTAGAAAATGAGGATCGTGGGCCCCACCCATCCTCAAGGGGATGTTTTGAGGATAATAAAGGATTGTTTGTGTTATGTGTGTTAATAGAGGAAGAATCTCAATTTTGAGTTCCGCGCGAAATGACCAAAACGCCCCGGCTTTTTAACTCCAATTGCGTGCCACTGAGTCAGAACCTCACTAAAATATTTTAAAAGGTGTTTTTAAGTTATGAATGACCATTGGTTAAGTCGGATGGTCAGGGCAATTTGGTTAAATTACGTTTTGCCCCTGCTCTTGTAGTTTTGCAAATTTTGAGATTTTCGATTTGTCTAACGAAACCTAAACAATATTAGGCTCAAATTAAAGCTTATTAAATTCTAATTACTAATCTAGAGTCAAAATTATTTATTTAGATTGATTAGAACCTAAAATTGCTTAAAACACCCAAATTGCTTAGTAATTCACTTAAGCCCTTAACCGTAAATCTCTAAATTGCATGAATACCTTGCCTACACCTAAATAATACATGGAACACACAAAATCCTCTTCCACAAGGCTGTAATGGCTGAAATTATTGAGTAATAAGTCAGAAAATTATTACACAAAAATCCAAAGAATGAAAACAAAGAATCATGAAAACATGGAAACATGATTCCATGTTTTAAGCCACCAAACAAAATGATTTTTCTTCCTTATTTTTTTTCTCTAATTTTTGGTCAGATTTCCTTCCTTCCTTTGTCCATTTATGAGCTGCAAAATCTCTATAAATAGGCATGCTTGAAGATAGTTTAGATGCTTAGTTCATAACTTACACAAATTCTAGTCTTAGGAGCACCAAAAGCTTTCTTTCTTTCTTTCTCTTGGCTGAATTCTCCCTTCAGCTTTTCAAGGATATTTTGCTTCATTTCACTCAAGGAAACCAAGTTCTCTTCCTTTCTTTCAAATCAAATTAGGTAGGGAGGTGTTTCTAAGTTCATTTTATGCTAAGACAAGTTATGTTTCTAGCTCAAAAATGATGTTTTCATGAGCTTTCTTTTAAGTTTTCATTTTCAGTTTCTTCTTCCTTTCTTTTTAAAGTATTTCGGCCATATGGCCTAGCTTATGATGAGACCATGGTTTGATGATGAGATTCTTGAGTGTTGGTTGCAAAGCTTTCACAAGTTAGATCTCTAAAACTTGAAGGTTTCACTAGTTTCCAAAGCTTCTAAAATTTCAGTTTTTCTTTCCTTATTTTCCTTTCATGGTTTCGGCCAAATGGCCTAGGAAGGAATGAAATGATGGCTTGATGATGAGGACCTTGAATATGGGTTGTAAATCCATCACAAGTTAGGCCTCTAAAGCTTGAACATTCCATTTAATGCAAAACTTTAAAGAATAATGTTTTTATCTTGAGGTTTGAATATGAAATATGTATTTTTTTTTACTTTGTCTTGCTAAGATACATATATTGGGTTGAAATCATAATTTTCTTAAAGTCTTGAAGGAGCTCTAGTAAAGAGATCAAGTGAACTTGCATCCATGTTTAAGTTTATGCCTTGCACAGCCATATTTATTTTATGTCATAACTAAATTCTCAAGAATAAATAAATGAACTTGCATATCTCATGTTTAAATTTCAAGCTTGCATTTCATGTTTAAATTTCAAGTTGTCACTTAATCTCTAAAGATAATAAAGAAGTTGCATCTCATGTTTATTTTATGCTCTCACTTTATTTTATAATGGCTAAAAGAATCAATGCATGGCATGTTTATTTTATGTCATCACCTAAAAATCCTAGAGCTCAAAGACTTGCCTATGAATCATAAGCGAAGAAATGAGATAATTGGAGTTAAAGAATTTATTCTTTAAGAAGTCTTGAGAATTGGAGCTTAAAAAAAAAATGTAATTCTCTTCTCCCCTCACCTGGTCATATGATTACGCCTCAAGTTTCTTGCATCATGTTTATATTACAAGTTCTTGCATCATGTTTAATTTTCAAGTTATCACCTTAAATCTTAAAGATAAAGAAATGGAATTGCATATCATGTTTATAATTCCAAGCTATCACCTTATAAAGATAAGATTAAAATAAGGTTGCATAGCATGGTAATAATTCTAAGATGTCACCTAAATCTCTAAAGCTCAAGACTTGCTCCTTTTATCTTAAGTGAAAGATTTAACTATGAACATTCTTTCAGTTATAAATCGGTCCCATGGTTAAGTTAGGCCTAAAGTCCTATGACTTCTTTCAAGTTTAACAAAAAGAATTAGTTCTAAAAGAGTTTTAAAACTTTGTAAGAATTTTATGGGAAGCTAGTAATTTTATGTGTACTTAAAATGTGATTTGATGCTTATTAAGAATTTGGTGTCATTGATTGATTCCCTGGTTTGTATGTTATAGTTGCTGTTGCAAACAATGAAAACTTATGCATGAAATAAAGACATATTTTGTTCCTGGAAGAAAGTGTATTCCTATCTAAGTGCAATTTGGAAAGATTCTGGCTAAGGAAAGATTTGGTATTTAAGTGTCCATTGTGACCCACCTCTCTTCCTGGAATCTCCAGATGCATGATTATAGTTGATATATATTATTCCAGAATAAGACTGTAAATAAGAAAATGTTAGAATTATTATGAATTGCGTTGTAACATGCAAAGACTTATTGGTGACTTAAAATTTATAAGAAAATGATCCTTGGACCCATCAAACTATAGGTGGTGAAAGGTGATTCTAGCCCCCTAACCTGTTCTCTCAAAAGGGTAGAGTCAGGACTTTAACTTATCAAAAAGGATAAGTATATGCTAGTGACGACTAGTAAGGTATGAGCTCATAACCTAGATTACTCCCAAAAGGGTGGAGTATAGGGTGGCCCAAGGAAAATAATGAGGATGATAAGATTTTAAAGTCACCTAAGGTACTAAAGAAATAAATTATGTGCACCATGTCCATGTGTAGCTATTATGATATTCTGTGCATAACATACATGAGTTGATGATGAGAAATATGATGTTCTTCTATGCATGTTATATTAATGATGATGATGAGGAATATGATGTAATGATAAAAGAAAAGTTCATTATAAATATGACATGTTAAGATTATGATGCATTATAAGACGCATAATTAAAATTGGTCGAATCTCGGTAAAAGTATTGAACTTAAAATTTAATCTTCGTATGTTCACTATTTTATAATAACCCAGATTCCTGGAGACTTTGATGATGACACCATAGAAGGAGTCCACTCGAGAATTCTTAGTAAGATTCACTCCCTTCCTTTATTTCCATTCATTGTCTTCAGAATTTAGATGGCGACATTCGTCCCTCTACGTTGACACCCTACTTGGGAATTCCACTATGATCCGGTGCATCATTCATATCACTTTGAAGGAAGGTGCTCGGTTCGTGTTTTTATTTACGTAGGTCGTCCATTTGCACATCCTCCCTAGTTATCGTTTTCTCCTACTTCTCCTATGGCGATGAAATGGTTTTCGAACATGCACGTCCACTTGATGAAAGAATGTTACGTTCTTATCCCGCCTCATTACTCCGTCATGGTTTCCGGAGTATAATCCACGAACGAGATGTCTGAAAGCTGATCCTGAGAGGACCTTCCTACTCATGCTTATTCTTAGGAGCTCTCTCCTACTCTCTCCCACGTGTAAGAGAGGGGTAGTGAGGAAGAGTTGTTCAGCCGAGGTTAGCAAGAAGATCGTCCATGCGACCCGAGCTGGTGCATCTCGTGTGCCCCACTTCCAGGGAACTCGTTAGATGGATCGAGATTTCTTCCCGTTTCCAAGACGGTGGCCCTAAGAGTTCTTAAGTAGTCTTAAGAGTGTTATACATCCGGTTGGAGTGAGCCTCCCTCAGCTTTTAAGGTTATCTAGTTTAGGGGCATGAATTTCCTTATAAATAGTTTCCTATGGTGTGAATATGTAAGATATGATGTATGAACTTAACTCACCTTTGAGTGAGGTTATTGTATATATGTTGTGATGCATTATGGATGTTATGTGATGGAGCCAATATGATATATTTAGATTCTTAAATGTCTTATTTTACTACCGCTTAATCGTTTATGTTATGCGCGGCTCACGATTTTAAATTATGTTAAAAAAAAAAAAAGGCTCATAATTTCACAAAGTATTTTCAAAATATGATGAAAGAACCAAAGCAAAGAGTAAAGTCTAGTCATTAATCAAATTCAACCTAGGTGTATTTGGTTAATTACTAAAGTGTTAC
>JAMLFY010001066.1:0-17894 GCA_030441495.1 Dalbergia oliveri
TCGCAATTATAATTTTGTTAGAATTGTCTTTTTGATGTGATATTTTATCCATTGAGTAAAGATTTGGGATTAATCTTGTTAGAGATTAGGTTCTATAATTGGTAGTTAGACTAGCATAGGTTCATAGGATCGGTTTGGTGAATTACTAGTTCATATGTTAGTTAATTTCTTAGCGGGATGTGATTGTGTAACCATTAAGCAGAATTATACCATTGCTATATGTTAACATTTTAATGGAAACCATCACCACAATTTTATCTTTCGAATCAATGACTAATTTTAATCCAAGGAACCTTTGTGCAGGTAATTTCTCTTATTAGAATTTCTCTCAATTTAATTTGCGTAAAAATTCAGAAACTAATTTTCCAGAATTAATTACAGCACTTCCATGTGGGACGAGTCTGGATCGCACCCTTGCTATATTTTTTGTACAATTCAGTAACAAAAACAAATTTTTAATTTGTTACGAGTGGTGACACTTGCATCAAATTTTGCGCCATTGCCGGGAAGTGGTGTCATTGATTTTTTCTTATTTTTTATTAATTCTCTTTTTATATACATTTATTTATTTTCATTTTTATTTTATTTTATTTTTATTCTTTTGTTTATTAATTTTTGCTTCTCTAAAAAAAAATCAATTCTATTTAATTAAAATTTTATTTTGTTTTTTCCCTATTGTATTTGGTTGCTACCGTGAATTAATTTTTATGACCCGCTTCCTTCCTAATTTTCCCATATTACCGATTAATCCAGAAATTGAGAAAACGCTAAAAGGCTTAGGAAGGCCGTGAGGGAAAAAGTTAATTTATCAGGCAACCCCTCATCTTCTGATATAACTAAGGAATTTGACAATAATTTTGCTTATTTTTCTCTTACGTTTGACCCTACTACTAGTGTTTCAGGAACATGGGTAAAGTTAACAGGACGCTAAGGAGCTTGCTTCCCAAGACTGAACTATCAACCATTGGGAATCGTTTACCTCTAACAAGTGGGTGACTTTGAGCTTAAATCAGGACTCTGCATCATCTGCCAAGTTCCATGAGTTATTTGGGAAGACCAACACAAACACCTAAAGCAGTTCCATGTTATCTTTGTGACCATGAAGCCTTAGGGGTAACGGAGGACCAAATCAAGTTAAGGGCCTTCCCATTTTCCCTTGAAGGAGCTGCCAAGGACTGGTTCTTTTACATCCCCCATAGGACAGTTGAGCAACTTGAGCGTATATTCCTAGAGAAGTTTTCCCGCCTCTAGAGCTACTCTCAGAAAAGACATTTGTGGCATTGGTAGCTACAGGTGAGTCTCTCTATGAGTACTAGGGGAGGTTCAAGAGATTGTGTGCCAGTTGCTCGAGCATCAGGTTTTAGAGCAGCTCCTCATCAGGATTTCTATGAGGGACCCTTGTTATGGAGAAGAATGATTGACGCTCCAGTTGGTGCCTTAGTGGACAAGACTTTGGCTTAAGTGAGCTTTTGATTGAGAACATGGCAGAGAACACTGATGTTGGATCCAAGGCTGGGAATAGTAGCCGTCAAGTGGGTGAGGTCTCAGCGATAGAGTAGTAGGGTAGAGAAGAAACTGGATGAGCTTACAGGATTTTGAAACAAATTGCGTAAATCAAGCTTCTCCAGTTAAGGTAGTAGAGGTGTGTGGCATTTGTTCCTGTGAATCTCACACTTCAGATGTGCCCTTAGTTGTAGGAAGATCCTACCTCAGTGGCTTGGTAACATATTTCCTGGTAGGCCTCAAATCAGGGTGGACAGGAGGGTTACAATCCATAGCAACACTTATAATTGGAAAGATCACCCAACTTTAGGTGGAACAGTGCTCTTAAGAGGAGCAACAAAAGTATGTTCCACCACAGGAGAGGTAGCAACATAACCAACCCATATTCCACCCACCACCTATCCCACAGCTTCCAGCTCCAACTTCTAGCAGGACTTGCCCCTCCTACTCCTTCAGAAGCACCATGGAGGAGATGATGAAAATGATGATTGAGACATAGAGAAATAGGAGCAAGCCATGCAAGAAATGAGAAATGCCATTGTGAGACTTGAGAATTCTCAATCCCAGGAAGTGCATCTACCATTCCTTCAGAGACTTTCCCAACCCCAAGGGAACATTTTTGCCATTACTTTGAGGTTGGTACAGTTTTACTTGAGGTTGTTAGTCTTTCAGAGATTGTGGTTGAGAATCAGGAGGAAGAGATAGCCAACCAAAGTTACAACAAGATGAGCATGTACCCTAGTAGAAGGAGAGAAGAACAGGTAACAAGACCCATCTCATTGGCCTTCCCACAAAGAGTAGCAAGACCCAAGAGGTCCAATGAGTCAAAATTAGAGAAAAACCTCTTGGAGACTTTTCAAAGGTAGAAGTGAACATCCCCTTGTTGGATGCAATTAGGCAGATTCCAAGTATGCCAAGTTCCTGAAGACCTATGTACTAACAAGAGGAAGTTGAGGGTAATGAAGTGGAGAGTAACCATGGGGTGAAAGCCTCCTCCCTTATTCAGCCAAGCCAGCTCCCCATGAAGCACAAAGATCCAGGTGCGTTCAATGTTCCCTGCATTAGGAACCTTCACATTAGACAAGCTTTGGCAGGTCTTGGGCTGGCATCAGATTATGCCCCGTTTATGTATAAAGCCTTGGGTGGGAGAACTACCCACCAAATTGAGAGTTCAGTTGGTCAACCGAGCATTCAGAGTCCTAATGGGATACTTGAGGACATCCTTGTCCAGGTAAATAATTTAATTTTCCTAGCAAACTTTTATGTTTTGGCCATGGAGGATAATATCAATGCCACCGAGCACACATTAATCTTGGGAGACCATTTTTAAAAACTATAAGAACCAAGATTGATGTGTACGCGAGTACTTTGTCATTTGAGCGTGGGATATGAAGGCTTAGTTTTTGCTTATCTGATGCCATGAAACACCCACCCGAGAAGCATTTTGTTTTAAACATTGATGTCATTGACTCCTTGATTGATAAGGTATTTGTTGGTCTGAATGAGAATTTTGATGAGTTGTTGGGGATGATCCCGAGTTTGAGTGCTCAACTTGATGGTATCACCAGTTGTGCATGGAATGTGCCACTATTGACGCATCCTTGATAGGGCAATTTTTTAGAAAACTATAAAACTTTTAGTGCCTAATGCCACAAGCCTTGTCATTAATACATTCAGGAGCTTGCACCCCACTTTTGAAACTACTTTAATTTCTTAAGCCTGTATTATCTGTTTCTTCCACTGGATATGATCCTTCTGCTTTAGAGTTGTCTAAGCTTAGGGAATAGGTACACTACCAGGGCCAGAATTTGAAGCCTCTTCCCGACCATCTCAAGTATGCATTCTTAGGGGAGGGTGAAACACTACCGGTCATCATAGCCAATGGCCTCTCTAAAAGCCAGGAGGATAATTTGATTGTGGTTTTGACGAGGCACAAGAGGGCCATTGGCTAGACCTTGGAGGACATTACGGGATTAGCCCCTCTACCTACATGCACAGGATATTTCTGGAGAAGAGGCTAAGCCAGTTAGACAGCCACAATGCCAGCTTAACCCACTAATATTAGATGTGGTTAAGAAGGAGGTGACAAGGCTTTTACAGGCCGGCATCATCTACCCTATTTCTACAGTGAGTGGGTGAGCCCGGAAAGTGGTTCCCAAGAAATCGGGGATCACTGGTAAAGAATAGGAAGGTGAGTTGGTTCAACCCGGTGCAAAAATTGGAGAGTTTGCATAGACTACCAGAGGCTTAATCAGGCCACCGGAAGGACCACTACCCCCTGCCTTTCATTGATCAGATGTCGAAAAGGTTGGCAGGAAGTCTCACTATCATTTCTTGGATGGTTACACGGGTATTTCCATATTCACATTGCCCCAGGAAGACCAGGAGAAAACCTTTCACGTGCCCCTTTGGCACCTATGCTTACAGGTGAATGCCCTTTGGGCTTTGCAATGCACCAGCTACTTTTCAGCGGTGCATGATGAGCATCTTTTCTCTTGCTTGAGGAGTGCATGGAGGCATTTATGGATGACTTTACCGTTTTTGCTCTTCTTTTGATTCTTACTTGAGTAGCTTAGCTAAAGTGCTACAGAGGTGTGTGAGACTAACCTTATTTTAAATTTTGAAAAGTGTCATTTATGGTGGAAAATGGTATAGTCTTAGGCCATGTAGTCTCTAGCAAGGGCATTGCTATTGATCCTACTAAGATAGAAGTTATCACCTCTTTGCCTCACCCCACATGTGTATAGGAGATTCGTTCCTTTTGAGTCATGTAGGTTTTTACAGGAGGTTTATCAAGGACTTCAAGATTGCCTAACCTCTCACCTCCCTACCGCAAAAGGATACATAATTTATTTTTGATGATAGGTGCAGGGAAGCATTTGAGAAGTTGAAAAAGGCCTTGACCACCATCTCAGCCATCCACCACCTGACTTGAGCCAGCGTTTGACCTCATGTACGATGTTTCTAATCATGCAATGGGCGTTGTTCTTACACAACACGTGGGTAAGGTTTCCGTATGCTATGTACCTTGTACCTTGGATGCTTGGACAATTCAATTACACTACTACTTAGAAAGAGCTTTCTAGCCATTATTTTTGCCATGGACAAATTTTGCTCTTACTTGCTAGGCTCTAAGGTGGTGGTGTACTCGGACCATGCAACTCTTAAATACTGTCAAGAAACCAAAAGCCAAGCCTAGGCATTAGATGGATGCTACTACTCCAGGAATTTGATTTGGATATTAAAGATAAAAGTGGAGCTGAAAACTTAGTAGCAAACCATCTAAGTATGCTAGCATCTGACCAAACCTCTCAATGAGATTTTCCTAATGAGGTTCTGATGAGTGCGTCTGTCCCGTGGTATGCTAACATTGTGAACTACTTGGTTGCTCAGCCCCTCACATTTTTCACCAGCTAGTTTGCAAAGCTGAAAGTGATGCAAAATACTATGTGTAGGATGACCTTTATCTGGAAAATTTGTAGCGACCAAGTAGTTCGACGATGTGTACCCCAGGAGGAATCCGAGTCTATACTCCGATTTTGTCACACTTACGCAAGTAGAGGTCACTTTGGACCCCAACGTACCGCCAGGAAGGTATTGGACTCAGGTTTCTACTAGCCTACTTTATTTAGAGATGCTTACAATTTTTGCAAATCTTGTGAACAGTGCCAAAGGATGGGGCATATCTCTTGGAAGAATGAAATGACCCAACAACCCATTCAATTTTGTGAAGTTTTTATGTTTGGGGCATTGATTTCATGGGTCCTTTCCTTAGCTCCTTTGGCTATGTTTACATCTTTCTGCTTGGATTATGTGTCCAAGTGGGTGGAGGCAATTGCCACCCCCACTAAATTCTCGCTGGAGTTGTCTCTTTTGTCCATTGCCATATTTTCTGAGGTTTGGCATGCCTAGGGCCATTATAAGTTTCAGGGGACTCACTTATGTAATCGGAGCATGGAAGCTCCCTCATAGATATGGGGTTGTTCATAAGTATCCACTCCTTACCATCCCCAAACTAATGGGCAAGTTGAGTGTCTAACCCAGATCAAGAGAATCTTGGAAAAGACTGTGAAGCCCAATTGGAAGGACTAGAGTGCAGTTGGATGATACTTGATAGGCTTACCGCACAACCTACAAAACACCCATTTGGATGAGTCCCTTTAGGTTGGTGTTTTGGAAAAGCATGCCATTTGCCTATGGAGATGATGCATCAGGCTTACCTGCTGTTAAGCAATGTAACATGGATTTGGGAGAGGCCAAAGCCCAAAGCTCTAACTACAAGAATTAGAGGAGTTGAGGTTTGAGGCCTAGGAGAACTCTCGCTGTATAAGGAGATAACTAAGGTGTTTCATGTCGAACACCCTAAGGAAAGTTTCATGAGAGGCAATGCTCTTCTATAACTCCCGATTGAAACTGATGCCTGAAAGTTAAGGTCTCTGTGGATGACCCTTCAGGGTCATAAAAGTATATCCCTTTGGTGCTATGGAGATTGAGGACCCAAGTCCAAGGTAATTTTTAAAGTCAATGGGCATCAACTAAAGGTGTTTCATGGAGTTTCTATGGACATTGGGAGTGAAGTAGAAGTTAAGCTAGCTCAAGCTTTTTACCCCATAAGGACTCTGCACGTCCAACTTAGGGACGTTAAAGCAAATTGCTGGGTGGGAGACAACCCAGCTATTCATTTGGTGGTATTTTTAATCTTTTGTTCCTATTTTATTTTTATTTGTTTTAAATTTATTCTACTTGCATAGTGTCTAGTGTCAAATAAACAAAATCCCTTTGCCCCAGAATTGGTGCACACGGAGATTGCCCAGGTAGTCCAGGACTTGGTCACAGGAAGGAGTGAAAAAGTGTCACTGGAGACCGCCCAGGCGGTCATTCGCCAAAAAAAAGGGACCTTAGGTGAAACGCACCGTTTCACTAAAAGGGGCTGCGGTAGGCCCAAGTAGTCTTCTGTGGATCAAAAGCACTACTTTAGTGCAAACAACACGCACCTCACTTGTTCTCACATTCGCACACATTCTCTCTCTCACCTCCCCCTCCCTCACGGTTTCTTCTTCTTCAAGCCTCTTCTCACTTTTTCTTGCGATTTCCTCCAGTTTGTGATTCCTTTGGCTTTCCCTCACTGATCTCTAGCTATTTCTTCTTTTGTTTGATGGATTCTAATGCACATTGCTATGATTTTTGAGTGGGTAATGTTATGTATGCCATGTGTTTGATGAAATGCTTCATTGAGTTCTTTTCTCTTTTACTTAACTTTGGGGTTGCTTAGTAACTCTACACAACCCAATAATTGGTATTTTCCTCATCCACTCTTTCTCTCTCTACATCTCTCTCTTTTTCTTCTCTATTCTTCTCTCTCTTAGGATTCCATTGTGAAGGTGCTCTGGATTGGAGATTGTGCAAGGATTATTGCTATTATTTTCAGGTTTTTATCTTCATTGTTGTAATTATCCAAGATGGAAGAGTTGATTTCTTAACTAGTGTAGAGATTTCTAGATGGATTTGGATAACATTTAAGACCCTTTGTTTATATTAAATACATTGGTTTTCTTAATGTTTCTTCCTTCCATTCCTTTAATTATTGTGATAATTGCTATTATCTTTATTAGAATAACTAAATTGGCGATCGTTGTTTAAGGAAACCCTTTGGGCATAAATTGATAGATCTATTGGTTTATGTATGAGGGAGAACATTAGAATTAACTTTCCGATTGCGGTTAGGTTATGACAATTGGTTCTTTAAATTAATGTGATTTCTAAATAAATTGATATCTCGTTTATTAATTATTTGCATTGATCAAATTCTAAGGTTTATCGATCACAAGTAGAATTGCCAGGAATTTATAACTAATAGCCACCAATGAGTTAATATTTGGCCAATGATAATTAATTTTCAATCCTAAGGATACCTTACACTGTGCTTTCTCCACTATTGCTATTAATTCTTAATTTTAATTGTTTTAAATCTCATTTTTTAAAACCCCCAATTTTTCCAACTATGTGTTGAAGCCTCCTTGAGAAGACTGGTTGTGCCTTTCACTACATTTTTTATGCAACTTAGCACTTTATAAATTTTATTTTGTTTGTGAGTCACGACAACTCGCATCAATAAGCAAGAGCCATTGAATTAGTGTCTAGTAAATATATTATAAAAGTGCTCTCAAAATATCAAATGACTATAATATACATAAATATTTGTGAAAAAATAAAAAAAATTGAAAATCTTAATTAATGGAATGTTAAAGTTGGATTTTTAATAAAATTCAAGGGTTGTATTAGCCTTTTAAATTTTTTAAATTTTAAAGAAGCAGAAGTCATATATGAAAAACACTCCATGAGATGCTTTTGAAAGTATCCATGACTTTAAAAAATCAATAGCAAAAGCACATTAGCTTTCTAGTTTACCAAACACAAAAAATTGATTTTTGCTTTTTATAAGTCAGAGCATACAGTTAAAAGCATTACCAAACCTATTGAGAATGGAGTGAGTTGCGGTTAGTGGTGATTGACAATGACATTGATGGGTAGTGGGCTAGAGTGAAAAAGTGGCGAGAGCTATGAAAGAAAAAAAAAGCAAAAGTGATAAATCATATGTGAAATTATTTTTTAAAATATTAAAATATAAATGTATATTCTACCCTCAATTAATATTGTTCTTTACATTTATTGATCAATGGTTAAAATTTTATCACCATGTGGTGCCAAACACATTGGAGATTGGACACCACTTGAGAATGGCCTAGGTTTGGTTTGGTTCAAAGGTTTTTGACAAAATATCCAATTTTATCTCTCATAAATATATCAAAAATAAATTACTCTATCATATTTTGAAAGATTAAATTTGTTCCTCATATTTAAAAAAATGGAATTGTCCTCTATACATTTTTATACATGTAAAATAGACCAATTTATTATCTTTTTCATTATATGTAACTATACGAATTAACCAATTTACTCGTTTTTTAAAATGTAATGAACAAATTTTCAAATTTTGAGTGATGATTGTCCTAATACATTTTTGAGGTACCGATTTAAATATTTATTTAAGGTTTTTTCTTAACACCCCTTGGGACAACTAAACCCACCTAGCTCCATCCTCATTACAGACGGCAAACGTCAACCTTGGAGGAAAATTTAAAAAGAAGACTTTACTCTTGATTGGAACCTGTTGAAAAAGAATATATTGTGCACTTATTCTGATTGGGACCTGAACTTTATGTCGTTTTGAAGAGTTGGGTCTCATACTTTCACAGTGGACGGCGCTCAAGGCTCATCGCAGTAAAGACAAGATAACTGAGAATCAAACCTAAGTCAGTCCCAGTGCTGAGAATGTTTGGCCTTGTTGCTCCTCCACCCCCGTAACCACCGCCGCCGCTGCCGCCTCCGCCTCCGCTCGCATTCTGTGTGCATCCTGTTACTCTCATTCTACCCATCACCTCTCTTCCCTCTTCTTCCTGCAACTTGGGTATTCTTCTTCTTCTTCGTCTTCTTCTTTTACTCTTATGTTAGCATATAGCGTTGGCTCTCAAACGGGTGTGTTCACTGTTCAGGTTCGGTCATCGTCACTGCGCTTCAGTTTTGTTCCTATCAAGGCCATGGCTGAGACTGGTTCGATTTCAGTGCCAAAAGCTGCTCCTGGCTCTTCTTCCCCATGTATTTTCAATTCTCGCCACACTCTTATTTTATTTTTTTAGTTTTTTTTTTATTTCTCTGTGTTTTTTTTTTTTTTTTTGGTTCAGGGGATGGGGATTGAACCCCTGGATGTGGTTTATCAAGGCAGTATAGCCTGCCACTGAGCTCAGGCCTCAACCACTTTATCTGTGTATTTTTTTTTTCTGTTCAAAAAAAAAGTTGAAGGTGATATTGGGCCCTGAAGGCTCCGGCGTTGACCCGCGTCGGTTGTGGCCTGAAGCCGGCATTTTTATTTTGGGGGTGGAGTGGGGAGAGGGAGTATGTTGGGTCTCTGGTCTGGCCTTAAGTTGATAAGGTTGTGGCCAAGGATGTTGGAGCTTGTGGTGGTGGTGGTGAATTCTGCTATTGGTGCTACTGGTGATGATGCTGCTGCCACTGCACAGGTGCCGGGAGTGGAAGAGTTTGGAGCTTGAGCTGAGACTGTGGTGGTGCCTTTTGGTAGGGGTGTTCAGAATTTTCTTGGAGAAGCTATTAATCCTCTTCAATTCTTACCCTGAAATGACAATGGCATGTATGTGTCTTTTGGGGAACATAAAACAAAATTCCAATATTTAGAGTTAAGAGCATTCGAATAGAAAAGACATACGAGCTCATTTCGCATTTGTTTTAGTATAAACTAAATTACAGTCTTTTTCTAGTATTCCTGTCCGGGTTGGCTAACTTCTCTTCACCCCCTTATTTTATAGTCAGTAATTTAAACGAAGTTTTGTGTTTCGGCATATGAAGTGAGAAGAATGATTCAATTCGAGAGACTTTGTGGACCTCTATTTGTCTTTAAGTTTTAACCATTTTTCTATATATCAAATCGTATTCATTTGGAACTTAAGTTGTGCAGGGTTGTGCCTTCGTTCATGTACATGTCTTTGTTGATACAAGATAGAAACATCAAAGCGAGAAATTGAAGTATCTGCAGAGTATTGGACAGATGTCAAATGTGATTACATTATTGCCAATGCTTAGCAATTCATGCATTGCATCTGTAGACATTCATATCTAGCACAAGCATACAACAGGCTAGCTTATTTTATGCTATCTTTTGCATTAACATTTGCAAGTCATGTGAGGTGCAGGGAGCTTATTTTGTGCTATCTTTTGCATTGCTTGTTCACGTACATAAATTTGCCATTAAAACAAACTGAAAATTATGAAAAGAGAAGCTTGAATATGACTTCTGTTGTACCCTTTGGCCTAAATCAGTGTGCAGCATCCTCATAACTTATTTGGTCTCTCAACTGTTTGAATAGTGCAGCTACAGCATAGTGAACTTAAAGCAAACCCCAATGACTTTATGGATATATTTTGCAGAGTTACCACAACCCTTTGATTAATTCTGTATGGATTTCAAATCATCTCTGCTGCATGCACCAACTGCACAATTTAAATTTGAGAGTCATGATTTGTTCCCAATGTGATTTTAACAATACTGTGTTGAGTACTTGACTGAATAGTTTAGATGTTAAATATTATATCCATGGTTTACTTTGATGATATTTTCTGTTCATTAAAACATAAGAATAATAGGGTCTGTCATGTTGTGTTCTTTTGCTATGAAACAGGCAGCAAGCAAGCATTGATCTCATTGTCAGACAAGAAGGATCTTGCTTTTGTTGGGAATGGGCTCCAGGAATTGGGGTAGGATATTATAATTCTGTTAATCAGTGTTTTGTTATGTTTTTCTTTTGGAAATGGTAGAATATTATTACAATATTTTGTGTTTTTTATGGAAGTTCAAGAAGCTTCAGTGACAATAATGATAATCCCAATATTAAATTGTAGGTACACTATTGTTTCCACTGGAGGAACAGCTTCTGCATTGGAGAGTGCTGGAGTGGCTGTTACTAAAGTTGAACAGCTTACTCAGTTCCCTGAAATGGTGAGTGTGCTTTGTAGCTTGTGTGAGTTCTCCTTCCAAAAGTCTCAACATCAAGTAATATGTATGAACTTCAGAATTGGTGTGCTGAATTCTTATGTATGTGTATGAATTTTTATGGCTTTAATCATTTTTCTTTTTACTGATTGGTGTGCTGCTTTCAATGTTTTTTGGATCATAAGACTTTGGCTTTTTGATATACTCCTGCTGAACTAAGTTGTTATTGAGTTTCTTGTCTTCAATAATTTTCACTTGAATTTTGGTAGTAAAATTTGTACCTATAAAGGTTTTAGTCACTAGTCTGTTTTAGAATCATGGCTTCTCATCTCTTTGTTGCTTAACTAATTTTTAACAAACATTTCCAATATGTAATTTTTGTGGTTTCAAATTCGTGAACTTTAAATTGATGGTAATCATGCTTGCATTGGTAACTCATTTAACTTTTGTGCCCCTCTGAACAAAATGAGTGAATTCTGAATTTAGAGACAGTAAGCTGTGATTGGACGCCAAAACCTCATGCAAATCCAGGATTGTAGACTTCCTTGCAGTTGGAGTTTTGGTAAAATGAGGCTTTTACATAATTCAATTGAATCAGTGCTAGTGCTAAGTACCAATATGCCGAACTTGTAAGCCTTCAACTTCACTTAACTAACATAAATAATAGCTGAACTACAGTGTTGAAATTTTGGAACTAACAGTCACGTAAATAGAGTAGTGGCATAGGAAATAGCTTAAGCAATTAATTTAGTCTTATAAATAGGAGGAGTAGTTATGATATCTCATGTATATATCCCTTTATGTTGAATAAAATGATTAAGCAAGTCAGCCAACTTCTGGACTCTTTACTTCAAGTTACATTAACAGAGTAACTGAATTATAACTAAATATGTCACATGCAGAATTCTGGCAGTAAGTTCAGCACATAATTGAATGAGCTGGGGATTCTTTGGATCACTATAGCATATCACTTAACTGAAAGACCATGTTTGATGTCAGATACTAACGACATTAACATTTGGCTTTCAATGAGGAAACTAACCCATGAATCCAATCTCTAATACTGGATGCTCATAACTTTAGCATTAGCATTCCATTACAAGGGGGAAACTATTATGAAGTCCGTGTCTGGTTTCTGGTTTTGGTATTGATAACATCTGTCCCATTCTTTCAATGTGGATGGAAACTATTTTGGAAGCAAATATCTCCTACATCTGATTTTGTAGATGCATATTATATAAAAGGTTGAAACATTTTCTAATAAAGTACTGTTCCATGAGTGGGATAACTCCTGTTAGTTGTTGACTTGTTATTTAGTCTATTTTTTTTTTATTATTATTCTGCTTGGATTTAGGGTAGTAATGAATATATATGTCTACAGAGCGTTTCTTTTTCTCATGAATATACAGGATAGTTATGAATTTGTATTTTATTCTCTATGTAATCTTTTCCTTCTCATTAATACTTTGTTTTCTATATAAAAAGAAATAAAAGAATGCAGAGCATAGTTATTTTTGTCTTTTATTGATGCATTATGCATGAAATCAAGCTGGGTTTTCCAATGGGCAGTGAGTTATTGGTGTCTACCTGATCTTGTCTTTACTAATACAGTGAAGGTATATCTGCTCTACGTCTGGAATATTGTTAGCTTGTGAGACGTTTTGTTTATGTATTTTCTTTCATATGTTTCACCTTTTGCTTCCTCTTTTGAGAATTTGTGTGCATTTTTGGTCTCTCATTTGGACTGTCCATTACATAACTTACATTTGTAACTAGAATGTTTGGGGCTTTTCTTCACAGCTCGATGGTCGTGTCAAAACTTTGCACCCTAACATACATGGGGGTATCCTTGCTCGAAGAGATCAAAAACATCATATTGAAGCTCTCAATACACATGGAATTGGTGAGTTTTTGCTATCAGCTTTGTTATTAAAAGTACATAATGCTAGAAATTTGTTTTTTGAATTTGGAGTTGTGTCATTTAGTTTGTGAAATTAAGTATTTTATTGCTTTCACATAAAGTATTCCTTTTCAGGCACTTTTGACGTGGTGGTGGTGAACTTGTACCCATTTTATAATAAAGTTACATCACCTGGAGTTGAATTTGAGGATGGAATTGAAAATATTGACATTGGTGGTCCAGCCATGATTAGAGCTGCTGCAAAGGTGGTTTGTTTGATTGAAATGTCAACAAATCAAAATTTTTAAATGATGACAGAGACCTTTTTACCCCATTGTGTCTTTATCTGGTCTTTAAAACTTATAATGTTTTTTAAAATCGCTTTGAAGATGTCTTCAGCTTGCATATTGAAATATTTTAAATGTAAGCTCATAACTTCTTGGAGCAGAATCACAGGGACGTTTTGGTTGTGGTTGATTCAGAAGACTACCCTGCCCTATTGGAATTTCTTAAGGGAAATCAGCAAGATCAAATGTTCAGGCTAAAGCTTGCTTGGAAAGCTTTTGCACACGTTTCTGCCTATGACTCTGCAGTGTCTGAGTGGCTGTGGAAGCAGAGTGGTGGAGGTATTTCTGTTACAAATTTGTTAGGAAATATTAATCCATACCCAGCAGTTACTTGTTGTGAGAATGTCAATTGCAGGAAAATAACATAAATTGTAATCATAGTCCTAGAATGGAAGTCACTGAAGCATGGGTACGCTGATTTTCAAAAGTACCCGTACTTGGTATCGGATCCGATACAAGTACACTTGGGTACGCGTGGGTACGTACCCATGCCTTCTTTGAAAAAAAAAAATTGGTACGTTTGGGTACATATCAGGTATGCATTGGTACACGTACCTAAAACCGGGTATTATGCTTATTTCAGTCCAAACACAGCGTTTTGAATTTTTTTTTCAAAAAAAAAAAAGCTTAATAAATACCTAATAGCATCGACCCTAACCCCAAAATAGCAGCCACAACCGTTCTTAGCCCCATGCACACCTCTCCCCTCCACTCTTCTCATTGTCGGCAACACCATAGTGATGGAACGCGACCAACACTGCAGCGGCGTGATGGCTTCACCCTTAAAGCAGCAAAGCGCAGCGACTTCTGGCCTTCCGGAAATGTTGGTGACAGCGGCATCCTTTTGGGCTCTCTCCATTGAGATCCTTTCATTCTTCTGTGATTGTGAGGTGGGTGAGAGAGAACGTGGAGTCCCGTTTTTGGTGGCTGGGATCATGAGGGAGATAGAGTCAAGAGTGAAGCCAGGCTACAATTCATACTCTGAATGTGTTGTACTTTGAAACGACAAATCAACACAGTACCGTCTTTGTGATTTATCCTTTTTGGGCTTGCTGTTTTAAGTTTTTTTTTTTTTTTATTTTGGCATGTAATCTTGAGCAATTTAAATTTTAGACTTGTTATATGTTGAAGTTTTAGTTTTTATCATTTAAAAATTATGAATTTTTTATTTTTTTATCTTTTGTATATAAACGTAACCGTACCCCATTTTTTGTAAAATTTTCGTCCTGATACCTGTATCCTTACCAGGTATGGGTTGTACCCGTATCCATGTAACATAGGTGGAAGTACTTAATTGACATGTGCAGCGTGCCAGATTAAAATTATTGTACCTAAATTGCCGTTTGTTTTCTAATTTTATGGTCTGGCCGCAAATCAATGACTTTGAAATTACATATTAGATTTGCAAAAGGGCTTGCAGTAAAACCAACAAAAGTTTGTTTGCTGCATGGTAACAGAACATGGTATTCTGATTTGACTTGTGCTCTCATTTTGTTGACAGATAAATTTCCTCCTAGCTTGACAGTACCTCTTTCGCTCAAAAGTTCTCTCCGATATGGTGAAAATCCTCATCAAAAAGCTGCTTTCTATGTTGACAAGAGACTTTCTGAGGTTTACGGTGGTGGAATTGCTACTTCCATACAACACCATGGAAAGGTGAGAGTCAACAACTAATTTACTCTATCTAATAATGTAATGTTAATGGCAATGTATATCTTTTGTATAATTTAAAAGTTATTATATCATATTTGGGGATTAAAGTTCTTGGTTGTTATTGATCTTTGCATAAGATAATGTGGTACATAGTCTTTTAACGTTAATATTTACTTGCAGGAAATGTCATATAATAACTACTTGGATGCTGATGCTGCTTGGAACTGTGTGTGTGAGTTTAGGGATCCCACATGTGTAGTAGTGAAGCACACTAATCCTTGTGGGGTAGCATCACGTGATGATATTCTTGAAGCTTACAGACTAGCTGTTAAAGCTGATCCAGTGAGTGCATTTGGTGGAATCGTAGCTTTCAACGTGGAAGTTGATGAGGTAAACTCCTTATTCAAAATTGTAGGCTATCAGGAATCTGGAATCTCTGTATTTCTATCCAGGGAATATGTCCAACCTTGCAAAAAAAATATGATTTGGGTGTACAAAGTATCAATAGTTGATTGATAGCACCTAGTGGGATAAGGCTTGAAGGTTATTGTCATTGTACTACTGTTAAAATTCAATCTTTTGGTTGAAGTTGTGCAAGGTGACCATGTCCATGGTTTCACATTTTATGCCAGGGGCTAGGGTAGGGCTGTTCACTTGTTTGTCTTTGTCTTGTTTGTGAAGATAAAGGCAATTTCCCATCTGAAGCTCTAAGATCCCATCTCAGCAGTGAAGGCTGCAATGATATATATATACACTTGCTTTTTATATTTCAGGCTCTTGCTAAAGAAATTCGAGAATTTAGAAGCCCAACAGATGGAGAGACGAGGATGTTCTATGAAATTGTGGTTGCACCCAGCTATACAGAGAAGGGGCTAGAGATTCTTCGTGGAAAGTCGAAGACTCTTCGGATCCTCGAAGCAAAAAAGAATGAACCGGGAAAGCTTTCTCTCAGGCAGGTTGGTGGAGGGTGGTTAGCTCAGGATTCAGATGACTTAACCCCAAATGACATAAAGTTCAGCGTAGTCAGTGAGACGGCTCCAACGGATGATAAGCTCCATGATGCAGAGTTTGCATGGTTGTGCGTGAAGCATGTCAAAAGCAATGCTATTGTGATAGCTAAGGTTGTCATCTGCTCTATGTTGAAACTTTTTCTATGCTGCAATGCAGCATATTTAAGGATCTTATAATTTCTTTAACAATTTTTGGCAGGACAACTGTATGTTAGGCATGGGAAGTGGGCAACCAAACCGAAGAGAGAGTTTAAGAATCGCTCTCAGGAAAGCTGGAGATGATGTTAAAGGAGCAGCTTTGGCTAGTGATGCCTTCTTCCCATTTGGTAAGTGCTAAAAGTCATAAAATAAAATATTTAAATATAAGACCGTTAGTGGTGTATGGTTAATAATTCCTTTTGACGTATACGTTCTCAGAAGACCATCACTCATTCATCTGAAAAAAGACGGTAAACTGTTTAGTAATCTTCAATGGTCATATATTAAATTAGATATAGATAAAGAGAAGAAAGACATTTGCTTTATTTTTATTTTTTTATTTTTTCTATTAACAAGGATGTATCTTAATTTTTTTTATAAACAGCTTGGAAAGATGCAGTGGAAGAAGCTTGTGAGAGTGGAATTAATGTTATTGCAGAACCAGGTGGGAGTATTAGAGACAAGGATGCCATAGACTGTTGTAATAAATACGGTGTTTCCCTACTTTTTACCGAAGTGAGGCACTTCAGGCATTGATGTTCAGTATTTGTTTTGCTGAAAACTGCTGCTTCGGATTGGTAGCAGGTTCACTTTTTAACAAAGTGTGGAACCTGTTTTTGACATCAAATTGCTGTATAAGGATGTTGTATTATCCAAGTTATGGAAAAATAATGCTTTACTTAATTTTCCATGGTATGATAGTATCCTGCATTGAGCAGAATCAAATAAGACATTCCTGTGACCACATGGCCTTTAAAAATATACTTTTAATAAAGGATAATGACATCTGTGCCGCCCTAACTCTTCTCTTACTCCATTCGAACCGTTTCACACAGCCTCTCCACATCCCATGTTCAGAAGATGCATTTTTTTGTTGGCGAATTTAAGCAGTAGACAAGTGATCGAGACTGGGTTTCATCAAGAAATTATATGTGATGTTAAGTGGATTAAATAAAATAACAACGTAATAAAAGAGGCCTAAAGTGGACTCTAGGAAGTGGATGTAAAGATGATTCACCCACTATGAAAGAATACTTGGGGTATATCACTTTGGCAGACTGAGGGTTTTTTTTTTTTTTGTGTTGAAGGTAACATATGGAATTACTTCATGAATTTTTCTAGGATTATTGGTGAATAATTGCTACTTTTAAAAATTATAAAATTGAGATTGAATCCTTTTGCCTTGGATGACTTACTTCTAACAACTGAATTTGTCTATTTTTGTTACCTTATCAAACAATGGAATTTTGAGTTAAAATTTTTATGTATTGCTATGAACATCTTGAAGTGTATCTTGAATTTTTTTGTTTCAGAGACTTTGAGGCTCATTTGCTATTTAAAAATTTATGAAATCCACCTAATTTCTTAGTTGAGTAGATTTTGGACACTAATTTATTTTTTATTTTTTTTACTAGCTAGAAATTCCTTTTTTAAGTCAATTTTTTTCCAAATTAATTTAGACATGTTGAAGTACTTTTGTGAATTATTTCAGCCTGTTATCACGATGTTTGATTAATTCACTAGAATTTTCTGAGACTAAAATTATTATAAGGACAGTGCTATATGATCTAAATATGACCAAGTAATATATCAATGATTTTGTGCCTTATACTCTATGTAATTTAGTTCTTGATGTTAGGTATATATGATTATAATGCTTGTGCATATGACATGAAGTATGAAACATGAGTTATCAAAGTATTTCAAAATAAATAAAAGAT
>JAMLFY010001067.1:0-17876 GCA_030441495.1 Dalbergia oliveri
CCCCGAATGGTCAACTCGATGTTTGAAGGGGATTATGCTGTTATGAATGATATCCGAGGAGAAACCTCGTTTTCTAAACTTCCAAAATGACCAAAATACCCTCCTGTGTCTACATATAAAAGATGCCGTTTGAGCCCGAAACTTTCCAGGAAGTTTAGAATGATGTTTATGAGCAAGGTTTGAAGTTTAGAGACAGAGGTCCCAGGCAGTTTTAGTGTAAAATTACCATTTTGCCCCTAGAACAGTGTACAGTGCGCCTAATGAAGCAATCGCAAACCTAAGCGATATTAGGCTCTAATCGAAGATTAATTTATTTCGATAATTAATCTAGAGTCAAAATGATTTATTAAGGTTAATTAGAACCTAAGATTGCTTAGATAAACTCTAACGGTATTTAAATTCAAGATTTCTAGTCATGGAATCTTGAATAGTGTTTTCTCTCTCTTTCCTTAAATTAAGGAATTGAGCCATACCTCATTTGACCAAAAGAATTATTTTAAATTACTAATCTAATAAGATCACCCTCCTAATCAAGTCTTGAACCACCTCAATTAACCATTTTCTCACCTAAACGCTTGCTTACAAACTCCTAATCAAAAAGCCTAATCATAGAAACACTTAAACACATCCTTAAACCACAATTACATGAACAAAAATCCCTTCCCTTTGGCTGATGAGAGGCCGAAAATCTGTCCCAAAATGGTGCCACATGTTGAGTTGTGATGCACTCCAAGCCCATGCTTTAGGCCATACCTTGCCCATGCTTCCAACCATGCTTGCCATGCCTAAGCCCATACCTTTGTAAGAGATATTTCCTCCCTCCTCCTCCTCCAAAAGGCCGCCGGTTCCCTCCCATTTCAGCCTCCATATTGCAAGTTTTCTATAAATACCAAGCCTTGAGAACTTGTTACACTTTGGTTCATTTGCCAAGTTCAACTTCTTGCAAATTCTCTCATTCCTCTCAAATTCCCTCAACTTGGCTGATTTCTTCCTCAAGACTCCAAAAGGATTTCCTTCTCCTTCCATCTAGAAAACAAAGCTTTCTTACATCTCTTCAAGACTTCTTAAGGTAGGGGTTAAGTTTTGATGATTTTTGTTTGTGTTCTTCAAGAAAGTTCTAGTTTTCTCTTGGTTTCAAACTCCTTTTCCTTCCTCTTTCTTTTTCGGCCAAGAGGCCTTCTTACAAAAAGAATGTGAGCTTGATGATGAGGTTTCAAGATAATGATTTGTTGTTGTCATGTGAGAAACCTCTAAAGCTTGAAACAACTTGGTCTTGGACCATACATGCTTGGATTTCCTTTCTTTTCTTGGCTTAAGTTTCGGTTTTCTTCCTCTTTCCTTTAAGGATTTTCAGTTTTTCTTCTATGGATTTGAACAAAGTTTGTAAAATATGTCTAGTAGATCACAAAAGTTTTGTTAAGAAAGTTAATCTCATGATTTCAAAGAGCTCTAAGCTTACCCTTGCCAACCTTAAAGTTGGTCGGCCGTTCTAGAGTTCGCGCTAGATTGAAGCCCATGAGCAATAAAATAAAGAATATGACTTAGTTCTTGTAGTTTTGTTTAGACAAAGTGTTGAACTTTGGGTCCATTTCCTTAAGCTTGATGATGAAGTTCAAACCTTAAGATTTCTCTTGAAGTCTAGGTGCTAAGAACTCTAAAGCTTGCCTTATGATACATAATGGGTTGAGGTTTATGTTCCTCTAAAAGTCTTGCAAGAGCTCTAGTTAAGACAAAAACAAGTTGCATTCATGTTTAAATTTATGTCTTGCATCTCATGTTTATTTTGATGTTATCACTAATTTCACAAGAGTAAATGAATGAACTTGCATTACCATATTTAAATTCCCAAGCTTGCATTTCATGTTTATATTTCAAGTCATCACTTAATCCTTAAAGATAATAATGAAGTTGCATCTCATATTTATTTTATGCTCTCACTTTACTTTCTAATGAAGAGTAAAATAAAGTGCATAGCATGTTTAAGATTTTGTCATCACCTAAATACTCTAGAGCTCAAAGACTTGCCCTAAGTATCCTAAAAAGGAAACTCCATTCAAAAAGAAATGGATGAGTTTTGGTATGAACCAACAATGGTTTGATTTTGTAAAATACATGAATGATTTTCAAGGAAATGTTGGAAAAGTTTTATGAGGTCTCAAGAGGTTTAAAATAGTTTGGAATGTGTCAAAATCATGTTTTCTCAATTTCAAGGTTCTGGTAATCGATTACCACCAATGTAATCGATTACCAGAAGTTTTGAAGGACTTTTGGTTCTGGTAATCGATTACCAGAGGTAGTGTAATCGATTACTACGGCTTTTCATGCCCAGACCTTTTGGAAACTTGGAATCGATTACTTTATAATGTAATCGATTACCAAATGTTCTTTACTCTTCCAGAACAGATTTAACCTAAGTAATCGATTACCGTCGTATGTAATCGATTACCTATGTTCTTTACTTTTTGGAAAATTTAACCTACGTAATCGATTACCATTATGTGTAATCGATTACCTTGTTTTGAAAACCCAGAATGAATTGAGCTCTGGTAATCGATTACTAGGAACATGTAATCGATTACCAGAACACCTTTTGTTTTCAGAAACATTCCAAGAGAAAACTAGCAACTTATATGCATTTCAACCCAAGAGATTATGTGATCTTATGGGTTCATGATTTGGTTCTATGTTTGGCTACTGTATAAATGCTGTTCTAAGGTGTTAAATGTGTAAAATTATGTTGAGTGAAGCAAGGATCGATTTAGAGAAGCTAGTAAAGAATAAGTAACTAAAAAGGGACTTGAGATGAGAATTCTAGAACACCTTAATACAAAGAAGTGCAAATCTGTTCTAGAATGGTTAATTCAGGGATAAATGATTCATAATTAGTAAGACATGTACAAGATCCCTTCATAAATGATTAGGTGCTAATTCTAAGTATAAGATGATGATAAGAGATCTAAGTGGTTTATAACTTAGAGAACATGCCTAGGAATCCCTCATAATTGATCTAAGAATTAATTATGGAGCCTTAGGCGAAGATGGATCTTAAAAGGGTCGCGAATGGAGATTTTAGAGCCCCTTAAGCAAACGATATATATTTTCTGCCCTTTATGTTGAGTGCTGAGTGGAATCTTGGTGAGTTCAAACTTTAGAGGAAAAGTTTAAGTGCCAACCCCTTGAGGGTAATAATAATGCAAATACAAGTTTAAAGCCCGAAGGGGCAAAGCATAAGATACTGTAAGATAGGTGGACGAGAGAGTATGATTATGATGATGAACCTCGTGCACACTTATGATGATGTGATTATGTTAGTTCCTTGAGCATGAAACTTTATATGCATAATTGATGAATTGTTGTGTTTGAAATGCATAATGTTTCAAAGATATGAATGAAATTGAGAAATATGCTCATGTGAACTAGAAAGTTATGGCAATGAGAAAGTTCCATGAAAATGATGCATGTGACTGAAATTATGTGGCATGACTCAAATTTGAGGAAATTCGAGAGTAGCGTTATGCCGCGAATTTCCGTCAAATTTGAGGGACAAAAAGAAAGTTTTTGAGAAATATGAAGTTTAAAAGTTATATGCCGAGACGCATTTCTCCTGCTGAGGAGAAAGTAAACCCGTGGGGGGTATGGACGTCGAGCCATACCAAGCGGACAAAGTCGCGGTCTTAACCAGTCGATGCGTTTCGAAGAAGGAGAAAGTCCCATGATGGGTGATCCTTAGGCCCCTACCCGTACTCTGGAGTCGGGATTATGATATTTATGATTCGCTTATCAAGAGGATAAGTAAGAACTAGTGACGACTAGTTAAGGTATGAGCTCATAGCCTAGTTTAAGGGGTGCGGTTACTATATTATTGGTGACACAAGTATGAGAAAAGGAAAGATGTTCAAAGAAAAGTTTCATGCCACACAATGTTGTTTGAATTATTGTTTGATTTACCTAAAGTGCTACCATGCATCCATGAAACATTATGTTGCATACATGCATTAAGAATCATTATAAAAGACATGGACCTTGGACAACGACCTTTGTGAAAACCTCATAATGAACCTATGCATGCTCAACCTTTTCATAATAAACCCAAGGTTCCTGGGACGTAAACGATGGCACTAGGATAGAGGACTTCCCTAGATTCTTTAGTAAGAATTCTCACCCTCTCTCGTTTCTTTCCGTTACGTCTTCAGATATCGATGGCGTCGTTCGTGATTTTCATTGACCCGCCTACATGGGAGGTGCACTATGACCCCGAGCATCAGTCCTACCACTTCAAGGGTCATTGCGAGGTGCGCGTTTTTGCATATGTGGGACGCCCTTTTGCTTCCCCCGTCTCCAGCTATCACTTCGATCCGACTTCACCCTTTGGCGACGACCTGATCTTTGAGAGGACACGACCCCGAGATGAGAGACCCGTCGTGAACCTTCCTCGAGGAGGACCGATCCCAGTATGTTCCCCGTCTCGATCAGGCTGATCCTTCGGAGGGATCTTCCCCTTCGTTCCTATGGGTCACGGAGGAGGTAGTGAGGACACGCCACGAGCCGAGGCATGCGAGGCGCGTTCGACAGCCCGAGAGGCGACCACGACGCGGCCACGCTGTCCCCTCGATTCCCATGCCTAGATCTCCGCTTCGTTGGGCTACATCCGAGGAGCTTCGTCAGTCGCGGCTACATCTCCCCAACCGAGGACCGGCGTCACCAGGAGGCTTGGAGTGGGAGGGTAGTGATAGTTGGGTGTTTATCTTTTGGGATTATTACCATGTATTTGTCTTTATGTTTCCCATTGTACTAAAGCTCCGCTACAGTGCGGGTAAGACTTTATGTTTCTGTTATATCTCCGTTGTGATGTACTAAACTATATTATCTAAAGTAATGAGGAATGATGTTTATGATGGATGTGTTCTTTAATGTGTATATTCTGTATGTTTTATTTATTCTTCCGCTTCACGTTGTTTATGTTACGCGCAAAGGCTCGCACTTTGGTTTATATAAATCATTTCAAAAAAAAATTTACCGTATTTTCCGCTAAGTATTTTATAAATGAATTTAAAGAAAAGTAATAACTAATAATTAGTCTTGATACGTCCTAGGCGTATTGAGGTTAAATATTAGGGTGTTACATTATGGTATCAGAGGTCATTCTCATTAGCTTAGGATTGGGACCATGCTTTAGAAGCATGTTACGTTAGTATGTCATGTGTAGTGCTTAGCTATTAGAGATAAGCTATAGGGTAGGCATTCATGACCTTGTCTGCTGTCTATGCCATGGTAACTAGCTCATTCAGTTGGAATGTTGAGCCTGATCACCTCGGTATTTGTTGACTTGTGTGCTTAGGGACCAATGGCACCCGGGCACAAATGGGAACGCACAAGGTGAACGGGATGAGGCAGCTCCTCTACGCGAAATGGCTAGGGCGATGGAACGCATGTTCGACCGCATGAATCAACCAAGGGACGTGCTCAAGGTCCCCTCCTGCTGAAGCTGTGGAACAAGCCCGTTTGGGAGTTCGCAAGGCTAATCCCCCACCTTTCGTGGAGCTCTGAACCCGACAAGGCTGATGAGTGGATCAAGAACATGGAAAAGATCTACTCTGTGGTTACCTGTCGGAGGACAGAAAAGTCACCTTTGCTGCCTACATGATGGAAGCCGACGCTAAGTTTTGGTGGACCGGCACCGAAGGCTGCTAGAAGCTACGGGCGCAGCCATCAATGGAAGCTGTTTAAGACGTACTTCTATGAGAAGTATTCTCGAAGTAGTGAAGAACGCCAAGGACATTGAGTTCATGCAATTGGTCCAAGGTGGAATGTCTTTCGCCAATCACGGCGAAATTTGAAGAGTTGATCAAGTTCTCACGGTTTCCAAGGGAACCCCGATGAGGTATGGAAGTGTGTTAAGTTCGAGGCCGGTCTAAGGGCCGAACTTAACTTTGTGGCACACATGGAGATTAGGGACTTCCGACCCTAGTCAACAAGTGCCGAATCATCGAAGAAGGGCACAAGAAGATGAGTGCCGCAGGGTGGATCGTCCAGTGGTTGGGACCTCAAGCCCCGAAGTTCAAGCCATCAATCAGACTCAAATGAGGAACCACTACCATCCCTACCAATCCAATCAGTTCAAGCAACAACAACAACATCATCAACCACAACAACAAAGAGGACCCAACAATCAACCATCTCGGCAACACCCAAGGCCGCCGTTCAACCCAACGGCCGCGGAAACCGCAACCATCAACAAGGCGGAATGGGCGGTCCTCGCAATAACAACAACAACAATCAACAAGGCCCAATGGGAACAAGAACAAGGCACCCCAAGAGCCCCTCCTCTTCCAGAATCCGCACAAGCTGGAGTGCCCAGGCTGGGAAAGAATCATGGCAACCGTCCCTGCCTAGCCGGGCAAGGAGTGTGTTTCAATGTGGCAAGCTCGGCCACTATGGAAGGACTCAAAAGTAATGGAGGGTCGTCAAGTAGCAAAATCCCAGGACCGACACCAAGGACGAGTCTTTACCCTCAACGCGGAGGACGCACATGGATCCAACGACCTCATCGAAGGTAAGTGCGAACTAAATGGTAGGACCTTAATGTGCTATATGACTCTGGTGCTACTCATTCTTTATCTCACATGCTAGTGTCGAGTCTCTAAATTTGCAAGTTTCTAAGCTTCCTTTAATCTCGTTGTTTCTACTCCTACAAGGTCATGTACATACATGTAATGTTTGTCTAAATTGCCATCTTACCGTTGAAAATAGATCTTTTGTCATAGATTTAATTTGTTTACCCTTGAAAGACATAGGCGTAATCCTTGGCATGGATTGGCTTCACGCTAACCATGTGTTGTTAGCTGTCATACCAAATCTGTTATTTTCGTCATCCCCTAGCAAGACTAGTCAAACCTTGAAACTTTATGTGAATGTCGTAGATGTCTTCTGTAGTGGGGAGAAAACTAAGGGATATGTCCTTCTAGCCGCTAGCGAGGTAGACTTTGGCAGAACATAGATGACATTCCTATGGTAAGGAAGTACCCCGAGGTATTTCCATGAGTACAAGAGTTCCTCCTCAGAGAGGTGGAGTTCTCCATCGAGTTGGTGAACGGGACCTATCTCGATAGCCCCGTATAGGATGTCACCCTTGGAGTTGAAGGAATTGAAAACCCAGTTGGAAGTTGTTAGAAAAGAGTTTGTCAGACCTAGTGCCTCAGGTGGGAGCCCAGGTTTTGTTTGTTAAGAAAAAGGATGGGAGCATGAGATTATGTATAGATTATAGGCAATTGAATCGTGTGAGGTGAAGAATAAATACCCTTTGCCTAGGATTGATGATCTTATGGACCAGTTGAAAGGAGCGGTGGTATTCTCCAAGATTGATTTGAGGTCGGATACCACCAAATTCGAGTAAGAGATGAGGATATACCTAAAACCGCTTTTAGGACACGGTACGGACACTTTGAGTTCGCCGTGATGTCCTTTGGACTGACAAATGCACCCGTGTTTATGGACTATATGAATAGGATCTTTAGACCCTATTTAGATAAGTTCGTGGTTGTTTTCATAGATGACATACTCATCTATTCAAAGACTCACGAGGAGCATGAAGGTCACCTGAAGTTGGTTTTAGAGGTGTTGAAAGAGAAGAAGTTGTATGCTAAGCTCTCTAAGTGTGAATTCTGGTTGGAGGAAGTGAAGTTTTTGGGACATGTAGTATCAAAAGGGGTATAGCGTTGACCCTAGTAAGATAGAAGCTGTAATGAATTGGGATAGACCGACCACGTATCGGAAATACGGAGCTTTTGGGTTTAGCAGGCTATTCCGTAGGTTTATCAAGGGTTTTTCCAGATTGCTCTTCCCTAACCAAGCTAACTAGGAAGAACACCGTTTTCATGGAATCCCGATTGTGAAAAGAGCTTCCTAGAGTTAAAGGAAAGGTTGACCTCGACCCAAGTTTTGGTTTTGCCGACCCCAATGTACCCTTCGAGGTATATTGTGATGCTTGGGAAAAGGTTTAGGATGTGTATTGATGCAAAATAGGCAAGTGGTAGCCTATGCGTCTAGACAACTCAAGCCTCATGAGGTTAATTACCCTACCCATGACCTAGAGTTAGCCGCCATAGTGTTTGCCTTGAAAATATGGAGGCATCACTTGTACGGAGTGAGGTTTGAAGTTTTCTCCGATCATAAGAGTCTTAAGCATCTCTTTGATCAAAAAGAGCTAAACATGAGGCAAAGAAGGTGGATGGAGTTTCTAAAGGACTATGATTTCGGCCTAAGTTACCACCCGGCAAAGCCAATGTGGTTGCCGATGCCTTGAGTTGAAAATCATTACGCTTATCCCACATGATGGTCAAGGAAGTTGAGCTCATAGAGAAGTTTAGGGACATGAATTTGGGGATGTCAATAACAGAAAGAGTGTAAAGATGTGTCATCTTACAGTAACAAGTGGGTTTAAACAAAGGGTGATGATGGCACAAGTAGAAAATGAGGAGTTTCAGACTCTAGAGGCGGTTAAGGCTGGAAAGCTTAAGGGTTTTGAGCAAGGGGCAGATGGATTGTGGAGGTTTGAAGGGCGGATGTGTGTACCGCAAGATGGTGACCTCAGAGAGAGTATCTTGGAGGAGGCCCATAAAAGCCACTTCACCATCCATCCTGGTGCCACCAAGATGTATCAGGATTTAAAGAAGATGTTTTGGTGGCCCATTGAAAAGGGACGTAGTAGCCTGGGTTAGTAAGTGCTTGGTCTGTCAAAAGGTGAAGATTGAGCACCAGAAGCCTTAAGAATGTTGCAACCTTTGCCTCCCCGAATGGAAGTGGGATAGTATATCTATGGATTTTGTGACCAGCCTACCCGAACCCAAGCCGGCCATGACGCTATATGGGTAATAGTGGAAGGTTTAACCAAGTCGGCCCATTTCCTACCCATCAAGTTAACCTTTTCCCTAGATAAGTTGGCCCAGTTGTACATCCAAGAGATAGTAAGGTTACACGGAGTTCCATCGACGATAATTTCGGAGAGAGCGGTTTACGTCGCGTTTTGGGAAGCCTTTCAAAAGGCGTTTGGTTCTAAGTTGTGCTTAAGCACGGCTTCCACCCCAAACAGATGGACAATCAAAGAACTATCCAAACATTGGAGGATATGCTAAGGGCATGTGTTTTGGATAGAAAAGGGAGTTGGGATAAGTACCTACCGCTTTCGAACCGCGTATAACAACGGTTATCATGCGAGTATCGATATGGCACGTACGAGGCCTTGTATGGAAGGAAGTGTCAGCGCCTTTGTGTTGGCATGATCTGGAGAACAAAGCATTTTGGGACCGATGTAGTGAGGGAAACCAAGAGCAAATAAAAATGATCAAGGATAGAATCTTGATGCTCAAAGCCGACAAAAGAGCTATGCGGACAAGCGGCGAAAGGTTAGAATTCCAAGAAGGTGAGCATGTTTTCTTGAATAACTCCCACTCCAGGAATAGGTAGAGCCATGAAAATCAAGAAATTGAGTCCCGATTTCTCGAACCTTTGAAATCCTTCAGAAAGTCGGGTCGCTACAAAATAGCCCTACCTCCAAATCTGCAAATCTTCATGACGTCTTTCACGTCTCCGCTTAGAAATATCAATCCGACCCTAGCCATGTGTTAGAGCCAGAGCATGTCCAGTTGAGGGAGGACCTAACTTAACCTCCACCAACGAGGATCGTGGACCGTGGTGTGAAGCAGTTGAGAGTAAGTCCGTTCCTTTGGTGAAAGTCGCGTGGGACGAGACAAGACGGAGGAGTACACATGGGAGTTGGAATGAATGCGGATGAAGTATCCAAGCTTTTCTAAGGTAACGAATTTCGAGGACGAAATTCTTTTAAGGAGGGGAGTAATGTAACGCCCGATTTCTGCTGTAGAGTACAAATGACCGAAATGCCCTGAGGTCATTCTAGAAATTAAAGGGCAGTTGCCCCGCAACCCTCGAATGGGTCAACTCGATGTTTGAAGGGGATTATGCTATGAATGATATCGAGGAGAAACCTCGTTTTCTAAACTTCGGCTCAAAATGACCAAAATACCCTCCTGTGTCTACACGGGTAAAAGATGCCGTTTGAGCCCAGAAACTTTAGGAAGTTTAGAATGATGTTTATGAGCAATGTTTGATGTTTAGTTGAGCAGAAAGTCAGCAGTTTAGTGTAAAATTACCATTTTGCCCCTAGAACGTGTACAGTGCGCCTAATGAAGCAATCAAACCTAAGCAATATTAGGCTCTAATCGAAGATTAATTTATTTCGATAATTAATCTAGAGTCAAAATGATTTATTAAGGTTAATTAGAACCTAAGATTGCTTAGATAAACTCTAACGTATTCTTTAAATTCAAGATTTCTAGTCATGGAATCTTGAATAGTGTTTCTCTCTCTCTTCCTTAAATTAAGGAATTGAGCCATACCTCATTTGACCAAAAGAATTATTTTAAATTACTAATCTAATAAGATCACCCTCCTAATCAAGTCTTGAACCACCTCAATTAACCATTTTCTCACCTAAACTTGCTTACAAACTCCTAATCAAAAAGCCTAATCATAGAAACACTTAAACACATCCTTAAACCACAATTACATGAACAAAAATCCCTTCCCCTTGGCTGATGAGGAGGCCGAAAATCTGTCCCCAAAATGGTGCCACATGTTGAGTTGTGATGCACTCCAAGCCCATGCTTTAGGCCATACCTTGCCCATGCTTCCAACCATGCTTGCCATGCCTAAGCCCATACCTTTGTAAGAGATATTTCCTCCCTCCTCCTCCTCCAAAAGGCCGGGTTCCCCCCCATTTCAGCCTCCATATTGCAAGTTTTCTATAAATACCAAGCCTTGGAGAACTTGTTACACTTTGGATCATTTGCCAAGTTCAAGCTTTCTTGCAAATTCTCTCATTCCTCTCAAATTCCCTCAACTTGGCTGATTTCTTCCTCAAGACTCCAAAAGGATTTCCTTCTCCTTCCATCTAGAAAACAAAGCTTTCTTACATCTCTTCAAGACTTCTTAAGGTAGGGGTTAAGTTTTGATGATTTTTGTTTGTGTTCTTCAAGAAAGTTCTAGTTTTTCTCTTGGTTTTCAAACTCCTTTTCCTTCCTCTTTCTTTTTCGGCCAAGAGGCCTTCTTACAAAAAGAATGTGAGCTTGATGATGAGGTTTCAAGATAATGATTTGTTGTTGTCATGTGAGAAACCTCTAAAGCTTGAAACAACTTGGTCTTGGACCATACATGCTTGGATTTCCTTTCTTTTCTTGGCTTAAGTTTCGGTTTTTCCTCTTCCTCTTTCCTTTAAGGATTTTCAGTTTTTCTTCTATGGATTTGAACAAAGTTTGTAAAATATGTCTAGTAGATCACGAAAGTTTTGTTAAGAAAGTTAATCTCATGATTTCAAAGAGCTCTAGGCTTACCCTTGCCAACCTTAAAGTTGGTCGGCCGTTCTGAATCCGCGCTAGATTGAAGCCTATGAGCAATAAAATAAAGAATATGACTTAGTTCTTGTAGTTTTGTTTAGACAAAGTGATGAACTTTGGGTCCATTTCCTTAAGCTTGATGGTGAGTTCAAACCTTAAGATTTCTCTTGAAGTCTAGGTGCTAAGAACTCTAAAGCTTGCCTTATGATGCATAATGGGTTGAGGTTTATGTTCCTCTAAAAGTCTTGCAAGAGCTCTAGCTAAGACAAAAACAAGATGCATTCATGTTTAAATTTATGTCTTGCATCTCATGTTTATTTTGATGTTATCACTAATTTCACAAGAGTAAATGAATGAACTTGCATTACCATATTTAAATTCCCAAGCTTGCATTTCATGTTTATATTTCAAGTCATCACTTAATCCTTAAAGATAATAATGAAGTTGCATCTCATATTTATTTTATGCTCTCACTTTACTTTCTAATGAAGAGTAAAATAAAGTGCATGGCATGTTTAAGATTTTGTCATCACCTAAACACTCTAGAGCTCAAAGACTTGCCCTAAGTATCCTAAAAAGGAAACTCCATTCAAAAAGAAATGGATGAGTTTTGGTATGAACCAACAATGGTTTGATTTTGTAAAATACATGAATGATTTTCAAGGAAATGTTGGAAAGTTTTATGAGGTCTCAAGAGGTTTAAAATAGTTTGGAATGTGTCAAAATCATGTTTTCTCAATTTTCGAAGGTTCTGGTAATCGATTACCACCAATGTAATGATTACCAGAGAAGGACCTTTGGTTTGGTAATCGATTACCAGAGGTAGTGGATTACTGCGCTTTTCATGCCCAGACCTTCTTGGAAACCCTCTAATGAATTACTTTATAATGTAATCGATTACCAAATGTTCTTTACTCTTCAGGAAACTTTAACCCTAAGTAATCGATTACCGTCGTATGTAATCGATTACCCTATGTTCTTTACTTTTTGGAAACGGATTTAACCCTACGTAATCGATTACCATTATGTGTAATCGATTACCAGGTTGTTTTTGAAAACCCAGAATGAATTGAGCTCCTGGTAATCGATTACTAGGAACATGTAATCGATTACCAGAACACCTTTTGTTTTAGAAACATTCCAAGAGAAAACTAGCAACTTATATGCATTTCAACCCAAGAGATTATGTGATCTTATGGGTTCATGATTTGGTTCTATGTTTGGCTCCTGTATAAATGCGTTCTAAGGTGTTAAATGTGTAAAATTATGTTGAGTGAAGCAAGGATCGATTTAGAGAAGCTAGTAAAGAATAAGTAACTAAAAAGGGACTTGAGATGAGAATTCTAGAACACCTTAATACAAAGAAGTGCAAATCTGTTCTAGAATGGTTAATTAGGGATAAATGATTCATAATTAGTAAGACATGTACAAGATCCCTTCATAAATGATTAGGTGCTAATTCTAAGTATAAGATGATGATAAGAGATCTAAGTGGTTTATAACTTAGAGAACATGCCTAGGAATCCCTCATAATTGATCTAAGAATTAATTATGGAGCTTAGCGAAGATGGATCTTAAAAGGGTCGCGAATGGAGATTTAGAGCCCCTTAAGCAAACGATATATATTTTCTGCCCTTTTATGTTGAGTGCTGATGGAATCTTGGTGAGTTCAAACTTTAGAGGAAAAGTTTAAGTGCCAACCCCTTGAGGGTAATAATAATGCAAATACAAGTTTAAAGCCCGAAAGGGGCAAAGCATAAGATCCTGTAAGATAGGTGGACGAGAGAGTATGATTATGATGATGAACCTCGTGCACACGTATGATGATGTGATTATGTTAGTTCCTTGAGCATGAAACTTTATATGCATAATTGATGAATTGTTGTGTTTGAAATGCATAATGTTTCAAAGATATGAATGAAATTGAGAAATATGCTCATGTGAACTAGAAAGTTATGGCAATGAGAAAGTTCCATGAAAATGATGCATGTGACTGAAATTATGTGGCATGACTCAAATTTGAGGAAATTCGGAGAGTAGCTGTTATGCCGCGAATTTCCGTCAAATTTGAGGGACAAAAAGAAAGTTTTTGAGAAATATGAAGTTTAAAAGTTATATGCCGAGACGCATTTCTCCTCAGAATGAGAGAAAGTAAACCCGTGGGGGGTATGGACGTCGAGCCATACCGAAGCGGACAAAGTCGCTGGTCTTAACCAGTCGATGCGTTTCGAAGAAGGAGAAAGTCCCATGATGGGTGATCCTTAGGCCCCCTACCCGTACTCTGGGAGTCGGGATTATGATATTTATGATTCGCTTATCAAGAGGATAAGTAAGAACTAGTGACGACTAGTTAAGGTATGAGCTCATAGCCTAGTTTAAGGGGTGCGGTTACTATATTATTGGTGACACAAGTATGAGAAAAGGAAAGATGTTCAAAGAAAAGTTTCATGCCACACAATGTTGTTTGAATTATTGTTTGATTTACCTAAAGTGCTACCATGCATCCATGAAACATTATGTTGCATACATGCATTAAGAATCATTATAAAAGACATGGACCTTGGACAACGACCTTTGTGAAAACCTCATAATGAACCTATGCATGCTCAACATTTTCATAATAAACCCAAGGTTCCTGGGACGTAAACGATGGCACTAGGATAGAGGACTTCCTACTGAGATTCTTTAGTAAGAATTCTCACCCCTCTCTGTTTCTTTCCGTTACGTCTTCAGATATCGATGGCGTCGTTCGTGATTTTCATTGACCCGCCTACATGGGAGGTGCACTATGACCCCGAGCATCAGTCCTACCACTTCAAGGGTCATTGCGAGGTGCGCGTTTTGCATATGTGGACGCCCTTTTGCTTCCCCCGTCTCCAGCTATCACTCGATCCGACTTCACCCTTTGGCGACGACCTGACCTCGAGAGGACACGACCAGGATGAGTAGACGTCGTGCCCAACCTTCCTCGTCGAGGTACGATATCCCGAGTGTTCCCGTTCTCGACAGAGGCTGATCCTCGGAGGGATCTCCCTCGTTCCCTATGGGTCACGGAGGAGGTGGTGAGCACGTCACCCAGCCGAGGCATGCGAGGCGCGTTGACGCCCGAGAGGCGACCACGACGCGGAGGCCACGCTGCCCCTCGATTCCCATGCCTAGATCTCCGCTTCGTTGGGCTACATCCGAGGAGCTCGTCAGTTCGCGGGCTACATCTCCCCAACAGGACGGCGTCACCAGTAGGCTTGGAGTGGGAGGGTAGTGATAGTTGGGTGTTTATCTTTTGGGATTATTACCATGTATTTGTCTTTATGTTTCCCATTGTACTGCAAGCTCTGCCCACTAGTGCGGGTAAGACTTTATGTTTCTGTTATATTCTCGTTGTGATGTACTAAACTATATTATCTAAAGTAATGAGGAATGATGTTTATGATGGATGTGTTCTTTAATGTGTATATTCTGTATGTTTTATTTATTCTTCCGCTTCACGTTGTTTATGTTACGCGCAAAGGCTCGCACTTTGGTTTATATAAATCATTTCAAAAAAAAATTTACCCGTATTTTCCGCTAAGTATTTTATAAATGAATTTAAAGAAAAGTAATAACTAATAATTAGTCTTGATACGTCCTAGGCGTATTGAGGTTAAATATTAGGGTGTTACAATGTCCTACATTTTCAATTATGTTTTAAAAAAATGGCTCGTAATTTCACTAAGTATTTTAGAAGTATTAGTGGGAAGAACTGAAACGAAGAGTAAAGTCTCAGTGATTAGTTAAATTAAACCTAGGTGTATTCGTTAATCTTCAGTATTTACAAAGTCCAAGGGAAAACTTTAGTTCACCCATATGCTAATTATAAATTCACTTTGCATCAATTTTGAAAACTTTTCACTAAGAGAAATAATCAGTGGTACCAAATATAATGTCATCAACATATATTTGAACTATCAAAAAGTGATTAGTTTGCTCAAGAGTAAACGGTTGTATAGTTTGCTTATTTTCTTGAACAATTCTTAGTAAAAAGGTACTTAATTATGCCTTTCATACCAAGCTTAGAAAGAGCTTGTTAAGACCATCTAGTGCCTTTGTTAACTTGAAGACATAGTTAGGAAGATTGTCACTCTCAAAACCGGCGTCTACATGAACTTTCTGAGAAGGAATCCTTTTAGGAATCCAGACTTTAACATCCATTGGTAAAGAGTAGAACATTTGAAGGTAGTAAAAGCAAGTAGCATTCTTATGGCTTCAAGCCTAGCTACTAGTTCAAAGGTTTTATCATAATTAATTCCCTTTTGTTGATTATAACATTGTACAACTAACCTTCTTTGTAACTGACAACCTCCAAGCTTCATCAGGCTTGTTTTGAACACCCATTAGTTCCAATGATGGTTATTCCTTTATGATTTTCCATGAGCCTCTAGATTTTGCTTCTCAAACTAGTTCCAATTCCTCTTGCATAGCATCCACTCAGCTTTGATCATTCAAAACATCTTCAAACAGTTGACTCAATAGGGGAAATGAAGCACCTGTTGGACACATTCAAGGGGGAGGATCTTATTCTCATAACCAAAGATATCCCTAGAATTTTTGTGAGAAGTGCTTTATATTAGAGACTCCTTCTAGTTCCTATAACCTTGATGTTCAGCTTCTCTTCATCTTTAGATTACTCTTCTTCATGCTCAAAAATGTCACTTAAGGGCTTTGGAGTTCTAAGTAAGCTTTCTGAATAGTCCATGTTCTGAGCTTACTTCTCAAGATTTATGCTTTCAGCTGCTTGCTTTCTAAGGGTTCCTTAAAGTTCAACTTCTCAAAGTTCTCTTCTAGGTCTTCAAGATCATCAACAAAGTCCTTATTGAGCTCTTTGAATTTGATGTGGAAAGTCTCTTCAATGCATGGCATTCTTTTGTTGTACATCCTTAAGCTTTGGAGTGGAAGTGTATCCTAAGAAAATCTCATCATCAAATTTAGGTCAAACTTTGAGTTTGTCCTTGGTGTTAAGAATAAAGAAAGATGAGCCAAAAATATGAAAATATAATATGTTGGATTTTTCAACCCTTCCATAACTCATAGGGAGTTTTCTTGAGGATTAGCCTTAGAAATATTCCATTTTGAATATAGCATGAGGTATTTACAGCTTGCACCCAAAAGCCTTTTGATAAACCACTCTCTAAAAGCATGGTTCTGACCATCTTTTGCAAGCTCATGTTCTTTCTTCAGTAACTCCATTTTGTTGGGGAAGTTCTATATGAGAACTCATGAAAGATGCCATGTTTTTCACAAAACTCTTCAAAAATATGATTTTCAAATTCTCCTCCATAATCTTATCTTCTAGAGGTAATTTGAGAATCTTTTCATTACAAACACATTTGCAAAAACTTTGAATCTTTCAACCACCTCACCTTAGAAGCTAGGAAGATAACCCATTGAGAATATAGAGAAATCATCCACTATGACAAGACAATATCTTTTTCAGTAAGACTTCAGTCTTGTTGGTCCAAAAAGATCCAAATGTAAAAGCTCAAGTGGATTAGTGGTTGAAACCACATTCTATTTGTGGAAAGAAGCTTTGGTTTGTTTGCCTTCTCATAGAAATCACAAGTTGAATAATTGTCAAATTAAACTTTGGATAGGCCTTAACAAGCTCTCAATGAGATAGCTTAGAAATAAGCTTCATATAAGCATGTCCAAGCTTCTTATGCATAGCCACTTATCATCCATGAATGATGCAAGACATTTTACATTTGATCTAAAGGTCATCCAAGAATAACACATAAGTGTTGTCATGTCTCTTGCTGGATAAAATGACTTGTCCAGAAGTCGGATTTACAATTTTGCAAGCATGAGTATTAAATAAAACATTGAAGTCTTGGTTGTAACATCCCAATTTCATATAGGTCAATTAACTCAATGAACAGGAGTAATTGATTTACTTACTAGAATTGATCTTGGCCTTGTAGCAAGAAAATTCTACATTGATGGTTTATGATTGATTAAGTCAATCAGCTTGAGTAAATAGCTAATAAATATAATAAGTCAACGAAAGGTCAAAAGTTAAATAAATAGTGATGAATTAATTAGAAAAGATTAATTACTCCTAATTAATGATTAAGTTGAAAAATGATTAGAACCAATAAATTGTAGAACAAGTGTCATGAAATATAATAAATTATATTATAATAATCAAGTATGTCTAAAGAAAGTTATAAGTAATTACAATAATGTCACTATCAATGTCTAATTACTAAAATGCCCTTGTCTTGGATTAGGAAATTACAACAATGTCATTACACAAATCCCTAGGCTTGTCTTTAAGCAAGAATAAATATGAGCCATTGGATTAATACTAAGAATGGTTAAAAGCTAAAGTAACCTAGAATAGCAAATCTATAGCATAGAATATTAATTTATCAGTATAAGTTTCTATATACAACTTATTTAACAGGTATGAATGAAATATTGACAAAGTAAATT
>JAMLFY010001068.1:0-17847 GCA_030441495.1 Dalbergia oliveri
TTTACTGTAACGCCCCAATTTTTCCTGTCATTAGGAAATTACCGAATTACCCTAGGTAAATATTATATAAAATTAAAACCAAACAATCCTCAATAAAGGAATATAACATTAGAAAAGAAGTTATGAGCAATTCGTGCAAGAGTCGCAAACCAGAATTTCTGTACGTGTAAAATGACCAAAAAATGCCCAGGTTATTTTCTCAGAAAAGAGAGTGATGTGGGCCCCACCCATCCTCAAGGGGATGTTTGATGTAATAAGGGATTGTTTGTGTTATGTGTGTTAATAGAGGAGAAGAATCCTAATTTTGACTTTGCGGACACGCGAAATGACCAAAACGCCCCTTACGAGTATTTAACATTCCGATTTGGGTGCCGCTAACCCGAACCTCACTAAAATGTGTTAAAAGGTGTTTTTAAGCCATGATTAACCATTGGTTAACTTTGAGTGGTCTTGGGCAATTTTTAAGTAAATGACCATTTGCCCATACTCTCTTTGTGCAAGTTTTACAATTTTGAGTTTTTGATCGCTCACAAACCTAAGCAATATTAGGCTCAAATTAAAGCTTATTAAATTCTAATTATTAATCTAGAGTCAAAATTATTTATTTAAATTGATTAGAACCTAAAATTGCTTTAAAACACTCAAATTGCTTACTAATTCACCTAAGCCCTTAACGTAAATTCTCTAAATTGCATGAATACCTTGCCTACACCTAAATAATACATGGAACACACAAAACCCTCTTCCATGAGGCTGTAATGCACGAAATTATTGAGCCATAATCATTAGAATTATTGCAAGATAATGCACTAAAACATAATGCCAAAATCACCATAAAACAACTTTGAAACATGATTCCATGTTTTAAGCCACCAAACAAAATGATTTTTCCTTCCTTGTCTCCTCCTCAAATTGAATCAGATTTCCTTCTCCTCTCTTTTGTCCATTTATGAGCTTGAATTCTTCTATAAATAGGCATGCTTAGAAGTCATTTAGACTTGCTTCAAAAATTTCACAACTTCAATTTTCCTAAGCACAAAAACTTTCTTTCTTCCTCCCCCTTGGCTGAAATTCTTTCTTCAACCTTTCAAGAATATTTTCTTCATTTCACTCCAAGAAACCAAGTTCTCTTCCTTTCCTTCAAATCAGATTAGGTAGGGAGTTGTTTTTAAGTTTATTTCTATGTTTTGCTAAGTGTTGTTCTTGGTTCAAAATGATGATTTCATGGATCTTCTCTAGTTTTTCCATTTGGTTTTCTTCTTCCTTTTTCTTTAACCAATTCAGCCATATGGCCTAGGTGGGATCTAGATGATGGCTTGATGATGAGGACCTTGAAGGTGGGTTGTGAATCCATCACAAGTTAGGCCTCTAAAGCTTGAAAGTTCCACTTGATGCAAAACTTTAAAGAATGATGTTTTTATGATGATTTTATGATCTTGAGTTTAGAATTTGAAAGATGTATTTCTCACTTTGTCTTGTTAAGATATATATATTGAATTTGTATTTATATAAAAGAGTCTTGAAGGACTCTAGTAAAGAAATAAAATGAACTTGCATCCATGTTTAAGTTTATGCCTTGCATAATCATGTTTACTTTCTATGTCATCACTAAAATTTCAAGAATGAATAAATGAACTTGCATACTCATGTTTAAATTTCCAAGCTTGCATTTCATGTTTATATTTCATGTTGTCACTTAATCTCTAAAGATAATAAAGAAGTTGCATCTCATATTTATTTTATGTTCTCACTTTATTTTATAATGGCTAAAAGAATCAACGCATGACATGTTTATTTTTATGTCATCACCTAAAAATCCTAGAGCTCAAAGACTTACCAAGTATCACAAGCAAAGAAATAAGATTATTGGAGTTAAAGAATTGATTCTTTAAGAAGTCTTGAGATTGGAGCTTAAAAAGATGTAATAATAATTCTTTTCCCTTCAGGGTCCAGTGCGATCCGGGCTTCAGAGTTTCTTAAGTTCTCTTTCTATTCCTCCACTTGTCCTATGCGAACTCACAGCTCAAGTTTCTTGCATCATGTTTATATTTCAAGCTCTTGCATCATGTTTAATTTTCAAGTCATCACCTTAAATCTTAAAGATAAAGAAATGGAATTTGCATATCATGTTTATAATTCCAAGTTATCACCTTATAATGACAAGATTAAAATGAGGTTGCATAGCATGTTTATGATTCTAAGATATCACATAAATCTCTTAAGCTCAAGACTTGCTCCTTTTATCTTAAGTGAGAATTTTAATTATGAAGATTCTTTCAAGTTTAAGCAAAAAGAATTAGTTACTAAAAGAGTTTTAAAGCTTTGCAAGGAGTTCTAGGGAAACTAATATTTTATGTTCACTTAAAATGTGATTTTATACAATTATATGAGGTTCATGATTAAGGCTTCTGATATGAGATTAGTACAATAAATGATGATGATTTAATATGTTTGAAGTTGTGATAATTATGGTTTATTGCTAAAGGAATAATTATGCATGTTAGAGATAAAACTAGCTTCCTCAAAAATTGTAAAGCAAGATTTCTAGAACTTTAGAGAATGAAATTTATGCATTATTTCAGAGCCTTTAGTGACCTTAAGAACCAGATATTATTATTATCTTTCAGATAAGGGACAATGATTCATAATTGGTTTAGTAATTAATTTTAGCATCATAGGGAAAGCCAATAGCGAGAAAGGGTTAAAAACGTAACTTCTTAGCACGGTAAAACCTTAAACAACTCCTGTGCTATGCTGCCCCATATAGTCTAATAATGTTCTTAAGGCTTATAATTGATGGTAATAAATCCTTAGATGCATAAGTAATTAGTTTAGATAATTAAGATTACCCAATTTTAGAGTTCAATTAGGAGGGAGCTTCCTCTGAAAATTTTAGATGACATCTTTTGATGCTTTGAATGTATAGATTATATGATGATGTAATGCCTACTGAAGTTGATATTATTGAATGATTTCATGGCTTGCATGTTATAATGCTATTGCAAACAATGAGAATGTTCATGCATCTTGATGATTATGATTTAACATGCAAAGACTTAATGGTGACTCAACTTAATGAAGGAAATGATCCTTTGAACCCATCAGAGACTATAGGTGGTGAAAAGGTGATCTTGAGAAAATGATCCTTTGACCCATCAGACTAGAGGTGGTGAAAAGGTGATTCTTGCCTGCACCCGTTTCTCTGAAGGGTAAGTTGGATTTTGACTTATCAAAAGGGATAAGTATATGCTAGTGACGAGCTAGTAAGGTAGGCATAACCTAGATTACTCCCAAAAGGGTGGAGGGGTGGCCCAGGAAAATAATGATGATGATGACAAGATTTAAGTCACCTAGGACACTAAAGGAATGAAATATGTGCATCATGTCTTGTGCATAGCTATTATGGTATGATGTTCTTCTGTGCAGTAGTTTTATGAGATGATGATGGGAAATATGATGTTCTTCTATGCATAGTATTTTTTATGATATGATGATGAGAAATATGATGTTCTTTTATGCATAGTATTTATGATATGATGATGAAGAATACGATGTGTTGATAAAAGGAAAAGTTCATTATAAACATGACATGCTAAGTTTATGATGCATTATAAGACGCATGATTAAAAGGGACGAACCTCGGTAAAGTATATTTTCAGAACTTAATAAATCAATCTTAGCATGCTCACTATTTCATAATAACCCAGAGGTTCCTGGGGACGATGATGAATAACACAATGCATCATGAGGTGAGTACCCTACTGAGATTCTTTTTTAAGTTTCTCACTTCCCTCTATTTTTCTTTCCATCTCGTCTTCAGAAACGGGAAGGGAAGTTAATAAATCACATTGAGGCTCTACGGGTACATGAACTTGATCATATTTAGTTTCACTCGTATATTTCAGACATCTATCCCTATCCCTGGAGTGTTATTACTAGGTGCCATTAATGGATGTCCTTCCATCCATATATTATTTATGTTTTGTTAGATTGCCTACACTTAGTCTTATTCTGGTAGGCAAAATATCTATATGATATGTAATTATGGATGTGTATGATGGAGCCAATATATTATGATGTGATGTTTGTAAATTCCTATGTGTCTTTTAAATTTTGCTAAATCATTCACGTTCACAGCAACTCAGTTTTCAATTATGTTAAAAAAAATGGCTCGTAATTTCACTAAGTATTTTCAAAGCATGATTAAAAGTAAACAAAAAGTAAAGTCTTAGTAATTAATCAAATCCTACCTATGTATGGGTTAATTATTAGGTGTTACATTTTGGTATCAAGGCGAGTTCAATTCTCACGAAGAGCCTGAGATTGGGTTCACTGTATCTTTACTAAAGCATACTACGTTAGAAATGTCATGTGTATATGTTTTCATTAGGATAAGAGCATTGAGGATTAGAGATGCATGACTTGTATGTTGCACGTGCCATGGTAACTTGCTCACTTTGCATGGAATGTTGAGCATCTGATCACTTAGTGTTGCTGTTTTGTGTGTATAGGGACCAATGGCAATGGACAAGACTAGGAATGCAACAGGATAACCAGAACAATGAAACTCCTGGAAGCACTCGTGATGTGGCAAGGACAATGAGGATGATGATGGATAAATGGGTCAGGACGCCAAGCTAATGCGAAATCAAGGCCATGAGATCCCCGAACACCTCGTTGGGGAGTTTAGAGGCAAAACCCGGCAAGTTTCAAGGGGGACCCTCAAATCCAAATGTCCAGATGAATGGATTCGGAATATTGAGAAGGTCTTTGCTATTAGTCCCATGCTCGGAAGGAGAGAGAAGGTCACCTTCGCTACCCATATGCTTGAAGGTGATGCCGATTTTTGGTGGACTGGTGCCGAAGACTCCTGAAGGCAACTGGCGTGGACATTGATTGGGAGCTATTCAAGGCCCATTTTTATGAAAAGTATTTTCAGAATCGAGTCTAAAAATGCCAAGGACATTGAGTTCATGCAACTTGTCAAGGAAATATGAATGTAGCCCGGTCACTGCCAGATTTGAAGAACTTATTAAGTTCTCAAGGATGTATCAGGGTAACCCAGACGAGTATTGGAAATGCATTAAATACGAGTTAGGGTTAAAGGCGGGAGCTTAATGTGGAGTTGCGCATTTGGAGATTGGGTTTTCTACTCTAGTCAACAAATGCCGTCATTGAAGAAAGGGCGGAGAAAGTTGAGCACCTCAAGCTCGGATAATGTCACCAGAAGCTGACACCTCAAGGTCAGCAATTCAAGAGGCATAATGGACCCCTTCCACCTCAATTGAGACCCCAAGGTCCACAAAGGAACTTTAGACAAGGAAGGCCGAACAACGACGCTATAATAGCAACCAGCTACAACAACAACCCCAATAACAATCACAACAACAACAATAACAACAACAAGGGGAAAGCACCACAAAGGGGTCAGCAGCACCTCCACGACCCCCACCAATCCATGGACGGATGTTCCAAGTGCGGCAGAGAATCATGGGAAGCATGCCTGTCGAGCCGGAACAAATGTATGCTTATCGATGTGGAAAGCCGGCCATTACTCTCAAGAATGCACGGGAGAGAACCCGCAACCCCCAATCCCAAGCCGCAATATCAAGGAAGGGTTTTTCCCGTTAATGCTGAAGAAACGAGAAGTCACGGAATCTCGTGGAAGGTAAGTGTAACATGTATGGAAAAACTTAATTGTCCTGTATGATTCTTGGCGCTTCCCATTCTTTTATTTCCTGCTCATGTGTTAAAAGCCTTAACTTGCATGTGACTGACTTCCTTTTGACCTTATTGTTTCTACCCTCCTGGAAAACCCGTAGGACTTGTAGATGTTGTCTAGATTGCAATTTTGTTATAGAGAATAGATCCTTTGTTTTAGATCTTATTTGCTTACCCATGCAAGGTTTAGATGTGATTCTTGGCATGGATTGGCTTGAGGCAACCATATTGTTAACTGCTATGAGAAAACCATCACCTTTCTTCCTATTCCCATTGAACCTAAGAAACCCATAAGTTATTACATAACATCTAAAATGGATGTGGTAAGGGTGAGAATAAAGGTTATATTTTCTTAGCCGCTAGTGATGTGGACTTTGAGCAAAGTATCGATGAGATACCGATAGTAAGAAATTATCCCGAAATATTCAGATGAGATACGAGTTTCCCCCAGAGAGAGATAGAGTTTCCATAGAATTGCTTCAAGTGAGGTCCCATATCCATAGCCCCATCAGGATGTCCCCATTGGATTGACAGAGTTAAAAGCTCAATTGGAGATTTATTGGAGAAAAAGTTTGTTAGGCCTAGTGCGTCACCTTGGGGAGCCCCGGTATTGTTTGTAAAGAAAAAGGATGGAAGTATGAGGATGTGTGTAGACTATAGGCAATTGAATAAAGTGACGATAAAGAACAAATACCCTTTGCCTAGGATAGATGACTTGATGGACCAGCTAAAGGTGAAGTGTTTTCTAAGATTGATTTGAGGTTAGGTTACACCAGATTAGAGTAAGAGATGAAGATATCCTGAAAACGGCCTTTCGCACTCGATACGGCCATTTGGAGTTTGCAGTAATGTCCTTTGGATTAACCAATGCTCGGGCAATTTTTATGGATTACATGAATAGGATCTTTAGACCTATTTAGATCAGTTCGTGGTTGTCTTTATAGATGACATTCTCATCTACTCTAAGACCCACAAGGAGCATGAATGCCACCTAACCATAGTCCTGGAAATCTTGAAGGAAAAGAAACTATATGCCAAGCTTTCCAAGTGTGAATTCCTGGTTGGATGAGGTGAAATTTTTAGGGCATGTAGTATCTAAGAAAGGAATTGTTGTAGATCCTAGTAAGGTGGAAACGGTTGTAAGGGAAAGACCAACCACGGTAATGAAGTAAGGAGCTTCTTAGGTTTAGCATTCCGTCGGTTATCAAGGGATTTTCCAGATTTCCTTACCTTGACCAAGCTAACTAGGAAAAACACCCCTTTTCATGGACCACGGAGTGTGAAAAGAGCTTTCAAGAGCTGAAACACAAGCTAACCTAACCCCTCTTTTAGTGTTACCTGACCCCATGTGTGCCTTCGAAGTGTCCTGTGATGCTTCGAGGAAGGGTTTGGGTTGTGTCCTGATGCAAGATAGGCAAGTGGTGGCCTATGCGTCGAGGCAACTCAAGCCACATGAGGCAAATTACCCTACCCATGACCTTGAATTAGCCGGCGTCGTGTTTGCTCTAAAGATTTGGAGACACCATTTATACGGAGTGAAGTTTGAGGTGTTCTCCGATCACAAGAGTTTGAAATATCTCTTTGATCAGAAAGAGCTAAACATGAGGCAAAGAAGGTGGATGGAGTTCTTGAAAGATTATGATTTTGGGTTAAACTACCATCAGGCAAAGCTAATGTTGTAGCTGATGCCCTAGTAGGAAATCTTTACAAGTATCCCATTTGATGGTGAAGGAGATTGAGTTAATTGAGCAGTTTAGAGACCTAAACCTAGGAATGACCTTGACCACTAAGGGCATAAGAGCTTGCCATCTTAGTGTGACGAGTGAATTAAGGAAAGAATTGCTCAAGCCCAAAGGGAAGATACGGAATTTCAAGAAACCTTAAGAGGTAGAGTGCAGTTGAAAGGTTTTACCCAGGGAATGATAGTTTGTGGAGATTTGAAGGTCGTATATGTGTACCTGCTAGTGGTGACCTCGAAAGAACATTTTGGAGGAAGCCCATAAGAGCATTCACCCTTCATCCTGGTGCCACCAAGATGTATCAAGATTTGAAGAAGATGTTCCTGGTGGCCTGGATTGAAGAAAGATGTGTGCACATGGGTGAGTAAGTGCTTGGTGTGTCAAAAGGTGAAGATTGAACACCAAAGACCTTCTGGAATGTTGCAACCTTTGTCAATCCAGGAGTGGAAGTGGAATAGTATCTCCATGGATTTTGTAACTGACTCAGAGGACCAAGCGAATCATGACGCCATTTGGGTAATAGTGGATCGGTTGACTGAAATCAGCCCACTTTTACCTATTAAGTGACTTATTCCTTGGATAGGTTAGCACATTATATATCAGGAGATAGTAAGATTACATGGAGTCCGTCGACAATAATCTCGGTGGAGATTCGCGATTCACGTCACGGTTTGGGGAGCCTTTCAAAGGCGTTTGGTTGAAGCTCTGTTTGACACGGCTTATCACCCGAATGGTGAATGAAAAGAACTATCCAAACCTTGGAGGATATGTTAAGGGCATGTGTTTTGAACAAAAGGGGAGTTGGGATAAGTACCTCCGCTAATTGAATTTGCATATAACAACGTTATCATGCAAGCATTGGTATGGCACCATACGAGGCCCTCATGGACGGAATGTCAATCTCCCTATGTTGGTATGAACCCGGAAAGCAAATTTACTCAACCTGATATTGTGAGGGAAACAAGGAACAAATCAAGAAGATTAGGGATAAAATTCTTTCCTGCTCAAAGTCGCAGAAAAACTATGCGGACAAGCGGCGAAAACCGCTAGATTTTAGAAAGGGACCATGTGTTCCTAAGGATCACCCCACCACAGGCATACAGAGCGATGAAAGTAAAAAAATTGAGCCCAGATTTCTTGGCCTATTTGAAATCCTTAGCAAAGTAGGATCTGTAGCTTCCGTATAGCCCACTTCCCAGGAGTCTCCAACCTTCATGATGTTTTCCATGTATCCATTAAGAATATCATTCTGACCCAAGTCATGTACTAGAGCCAGAACATGTACAATTAAGAGATGACCTAACGTTTACTCCTGCAGAGTCGTAAGGAAAGAGAGAGAGTTAAGCAATTGAGAATGGTCTCTCACCTCAGTCAAAGTCGCATGGGGACGAGGTGGAAGCGAAGAAATTCACATGGAAGCTGGAATGAGACATGCAAGCATGCCAAACTGCTGGGTAGCAATTTCGAGGGCGAAATTCTTTTTAAGGAGGTATGTAACGCCCAATTTTCTGTCATTTGAAATTACCGAATTACCAGGTAAATATTATATAAATTTGGAACCAAACAATCCTTAATAAAGGAATATAACGTTAGAAAAGAAGTTAGGAGCAATTCGTTTGCAAACCCAAATTTCTGTACGTGTAAAATGACCAAAATGCCCTGAGGTTATTTTACTAGAAAATGAGGATTGTGGGCCCCACCCATCCTCAAGGGGATGTTTTGATGTTAATAAGGGATTGTTTGTGTTATGTGTGTTAATAGAGGAGAAGAATCCTAATTTTGAGCTTCGACGCGAAATGACCAAAACGCCCTTGCGGCTGTTTTAACTCCAATTCGATGCATGGTAAGACCCAAACCTCACTAAAATGTGTTAAAAGGTGTTTTTAAGCCATGATTAACCATTGGTTAAGCTCGGTGGTCTCGGGCAATTTTTAAGTAAAATGACCGTTTTGCCCATGTCTTGTAGTTTTACAAATTTTGAGATTTTTGATTCGTCTAACAAACCTAAGCAATATTAGGCTCAAATTAAAGCTTATTAAATTCTAATTATTAATCTAGAGTCAAAATTATTTATTTAAATTGATTAGAACCTAAAATTGCTTTAAAACACTCAAATTGCTTACTAATTCACCTAAGCCCTTAACCGTAAATTCTCTAAATTGCATGAATACCTTGCCTACACCTAAATAATACATGGAACACACAAAACCCTCTTCCATGAGGCTGTAATGCACGAAATTATTCAGCCATAATCATTAGAATTATTGCAAGATAATGCACTAAAACATAATGCCAAAAATCACCATAAAACAAGGAACTTTGAAACATGATTCCATGTTTTACCACCAAACAAGATGATTTTTCCTTCCTTGTCTCCTCCTCAAATTGAATCAGATTTTCCTTCTCCTCTTGTCCATTTATGAGCTTGAATTCTTCTATAAATAGGCATGCTTAGAAGTCATTAGAGACTTGCTCAAAAATTTCACAACTTCTAGTTTTTCCTAAGCTCAAAAACTTTCTTTCTTTCTTCCCCTTGGCTGAAATTCTTTCTTCAACCTTTTCAAGAATATTTTCTTTCATTTCACTCCAAGAAACCAAGTTCTCTTCCTTTCCTTCAAATCAGATTAGGTAGGGAGTTGTTTTTAAGTTTATTTCTATGTTTTGCTAAGTGTTGTTCTTGGTTCAAAATGATGATTTCATGGATTTTCTCTAGTTTTTCCATTTGGTTTTCTTCTTCCTTTTTCTTTAACCAATTCAGCCATATGGCCTAGGTGGGACTAAGATGATGGCTTGATGATGAGGACCTTGAAGGTGGGTTGTGAATCCATCACAAGTTAGGCCTCTAAAGCTTGAAAGTTCCACTTGATGCAAAACTTTAAAGAATGATGTTTTTATGATGATTTTATGATCTTGAGTTTAGAATTTGAAAGATGTATTTCTCACTTTGTCTTGTTAAGATATATATATTGAATTTGTATTTCTATAAAGTCTTGAAGGAGCTCTAGTAAAGAAATCAAATGAACTTGCATCCATGTTTAAGTTTATGCCTTGCATAATCATGTTTACTTTCTATGTCATCACTAAAATTTCAAGAATGAATAAATGAACTTGCATACTCATGTTTAAATTTCCAAGCTTGCATTTCATGTTTATATTTCATGTTGTCACTTAATCTCTAAAGATAATAAAGAAGTTGCATCTCATATTTATTTTATGTTCTCACTTTATTTTATAATGGCTAAAAGAATCAACGCATGACATGTTTATTTTTATGTCATCACCTAAAGATCCTAGAGCTCAAAGACTTGCCCAAGTATCACAAGCAAAGAAATAAGATTATTGGAGTTAAAGAATTGATTCTTTAAGAAGTCTTGAGATTGGAGCTTAAAAAGATGTAATAATAATTCTCTTCTCCTTTCACGGTCCAATGCGATCCGCGCTCCGGTTTCTTAAGATCTCTTCTCCTCCAGGTCCTATGCGGACCGCTCAGTTTCTTGCATCATGTTTATATTTCAAGCTCTTGCATCATGTTTAATTTTCAAGTCATCACCTTAAATCTTAAAGATAAAGAAATGGATTTGCATATCATGTTTATAATTCCAAGTTATCACCTTATAATGACAAGATTAAAATGAGGTTGCATAGCATGTTTATGATTCTAAGATATCACATAAATCTCTTAAGCTCAAGACTTGCTCCTTTTATCTTAAGTGAGAATTTTAATTATGAAGATTCTTTCAAGTTTAGCAAAAAGAATTAGTTTCTAAAAGAGTTTTAAAGCTTTGCAAGGATTTTACGGGAAACTAATATTTTATGTTCACTTAAAATGTGATTTTATACAATTATATGAGGTTCATGATTCGGCTTCTGATATGAGATTAGTACCAATAAATGATGATGATTTAATATGTTTGAAGTTGTGATAATTATGGTTTATTGCTAAAGGAATGATTCTATGCATGTTAGAGATAAAACTAGCTTCCTAGAAAAGTAAAAGCAAGATTTCTAGAACTTTAAGAGAATGAAATTTATGCATTACTGTCCAGAGCCTTTAGTGACCTTAAGAACCAGATATTATTATGTTTAGATAAGGGACAATGATTCATAATTGGTTTAGTAATTAATTTTAGCATCATAGGGAAAGCCGGTACGAGAAAGGGTTAAAAACGTAACTTCTAGTAAAACCTTAAGAACAACTCCTGTCTATGCTACCCATATAGTCTAATAATGTTCTTAAGGCTTATAATTGATGGTAATAAATCCCTTAGATGCATAAGTAATTAGTTTGATAATTAAGGTTACCCAATTTTAGAGTTCGGTTATTTAGAAAGCTTTATTAAAAATTTTAGATGACATCTTTTGATGCTTTGAATGTCATTTATATGATGATGTAATGCCTACTGAGAATTTGATATTATTGAATGATTTCATGGCTTGCATGTTATAATTGCTATTGCAAACAATGAGAATGTTCATGCATCTTGATGATTATGATTTAACATGCAAAGACTTAATGGTGACTTAAACTGATGAGGAAATGATCCTTTGGACCCATAGACTATAGGTGGTGAAAAGGTGATCTTGAGAAAATGATCCTTTAAGACCCATCAGACTAGAGGTGGTGAAAAGGTGATTCTTGCCCCCTAGCCCGTTCTCTCAAAGGGTAGAGTTGGGATTTTAACTTATCAAAAGGGATAAGTATATGCTAGTGACGACTAGTAAGGTATGAGCTCATAACCTAGATTACTCCCAAAAGGGTGGAGTATAGGGTGGCCCCAAGGAAAATAATGATGATGATGATAAGATTTTAAGTCACCTAGGACACTAAAGGAATGAAATATGTGCATCATGTCTTGTGCATAGCTATTATGGTATGATGTTCTTCTATGCATAGCATTTTATGAGATGATGATGGGAAATATGATGTTCTTCTATGCATAGTATTTATGATATGATGATGAGAAATATGATGTTCTTTTATGCATAGTATTTATGATATGATGATGAAGAATACGATGTGTTGATAAAAGGAAAAGTTCATTATAAACATGACATGCTAAGTTTATGATGCATTATAAGACGCATGATTAAAACGATAAACCTCGGTAAAGTATATTTTCGAAATTAATAAATCAATCTTAGCATGCTCAATATTTCATAATAACCCGAGGTTCCTGGAGACGATGATGATGACACAATGCATCATGAGGTGAGTACCTCCTGAGATTCTTTTTATAAGTTTCTCACTCCCTCTATTTTTCTTTCCATCTCGTCTTAAAAACAGAAGGAAGCGTTCGTGAATCACATTGAGGCTGTAAGGGTAGCTGAACTTGATCCTGCTAGTTTCACTCGTATATTTAGATATCTATCCCTATCCCTGGAGTGTTATTACTAGGTGCCATTAATGGATGTCCTTCCATCCATATATTATTTATGTTTTGTTAGATTGCCTACACTTAGTCTTATTCTCTTGGTAGGCAAAATATCTATATGATATGTAATTATGGATGCTGTATGATGGAAGCCAATATATTATGATGTGATGTTTGTAAATTCCTATGTGTCTTTTAAATTTTGCTAAATCATTCACGTTAAGCGGCTCACGTTTTCAATTATGTTTAAAAAAAAAATGGCTCGTAATTTCACTAAGTATTTTCAAAGCATGATTAAGAAACTGAAGCAAAGAGTAAAGTCTAGTAATTAATCAGATAATGCTAGGTGTAGTGGGTTAATTATTAGGGTGTTACATGATCAGGCTCAACATTCATGCAAAGTGAGCAAGTTACGTTGGCATATGCAACATACAGCAGTCATGCATCTCTAATCCTCAAGCTCATCCTAATGATAAACATATACACATGACATTTCTAACGTAGTATGCTTTAGAAGCATAGCCGTCCAATCCTAAGGCTCTATAAAGCCAAAGTCTTGATACCAAAATGTAACACCCTAATAATTAACCCAATACACCTAGGCAGTATCTAATTAATTACTAGACTTTACTCTTTGCTAAGTTCCTTAATCATGCTTTGAAAATACTTAGTGAAATTACGAGCCATTTTTTAAACATAATTGAAAACGTGAGCCGCGGTGTAAACGATAATAAAGTAAAGAAAAAGAATAGACATATCATGAAGAACACATCATATTGGCTCCATCATATGACATCCATAATTACATATCACATAGATATTTTGCCTACCAACGAATAAGACTAGGTGTAGGCAATCTAACAAAACATAAATAATATATAGATGGAAGGACATCCATTAATGGCACCTTGTAATAACACTCAGGGATAGGAATAGATATCTAAAATATACGAGTGAAACTAAGAGGATCAAGTTAACTACCAGTTGAAAGTCTCAGCAATTGATCACGAACACTTCCTTCTATTTCTGAAGACGAGATGAAAAGAAAAAAAAAAAGGGAGTGAGAAACTTATAAAAAATCTCAGTAGGGTACTCACCTCATGATGCATTGTGTCATCATCATCGTCCCCAGGAATCTCGGTTTCTTTATGAAAATGTGATCATGTTAAGACTTCATTTATTAATCTTCGAAAATATACTTTATTGAGAGGTTCATCGGTTTTAATCATGCGTCTTATAATGCAATGTAACTTAACATGTCATATTTATAATGAACTTTTCCTTTTATCAACACATCATATTCTTCATCATATCATAACTACTATGCATAAAAGAACATCATATTTCTCATCATCATATCATAAATACTATGCATAAGAACATCATATTTACATAATGCATTACTTAGTTCCTTAGGTGACTTAAAGTTACTTTCATCATCATTTTCCTGGGCCACCCTATACTCCACCCTTTTGGGAGTAATCTAGGTTATGAGCTCATACCTTACTAGTCATCACTAGCATATACTTATCCCTTTTGATAAGTAAAATCCCGATCTACCTTTTGAGAGACAGGCTAGAGGGCAAGAATCACCTTTTCACCACCTATAGTCTGATGGGTCCAAAGGATCATTTTCTCATAAATTTAAGTCACCATTAAATCTTTGTATGTTATATCATAATACAATTCTTCATTCATAATCATCATAACATTTTCTCATTTATAGTCTTATGCAGAAATAATATATACCAACTGTAATCATGCATCTGGAGATTCCAGGAAAGAGAGGTGGGTCAAAATGGAACACTTAAATACCAAGTCTTCCTAGCCAGAACCTTTCCAAATTACACTTTTAAAGTAGTACACTTTCTTCCAGTAACAAGGGTAATTTTTAAATAACAAAGAATATTTCTTTATTTCATGCATAAGTATTCTCATTGTTTGCAATAGCAACTATAACATGCAAGCCATGAAATCATTTAATATTATCAAATACTTAATAAGCATCAAATCTCTACATAGACTTATCATTTAAAACATCAAGGAGGCATCATCATCAATTCTTGAAAGCTGTCTCAACAAGAAACTCTAGAATGGCAACCTTAATTATTGAACTAATTAATTATGCATCTAAGGGATTCATTACCATCATTACCATTAATTATAAGCCTTAGGAACATTATTAGACTATATGGGGCAGCATAGGCAGTAAGTCATTCTTAAGGTTTTAATGTGCTAGAAGTTGCGTTTTAACCCTTTCTCGTTACCATCTTTCCCTATGAATGCCAAAATTAATTACTAACCCAATTATGAATCATTCTCCCTTATCTAAACATAATAAAATCTGGTTCTTAAGGCCACTAAAGGTTCTGGACAGATTGCATAAATTTCATTATCTAGAGTTCTAGAAATCTTGCTTAACTTGTTTTATATAGCTAGTTTATCTTCTAACTTGCATATAATTGTTCCCTCATCAATAAACATAATAATCACAACTTTAAACATATTAAATCATCATCATACATTGGTAATAAACTCAGATTAGTGGCTGAATCATGAACCTATCATAATCACATTTTAAGTGTACATGGAATACTAGTTTCTTGTAAAGTCTTGCAAGGCCTCAAATTTCTTTTAGAAACTAATTCTTTTTGCTAAACTTGAAAAAATCTTCATGATTAAAATTTTCACTTAAGATAAAAGGAGCAAGTCTTGATCTTAAGAGATTTATGTGATATCTTAGAATCATAAACATGCTATGCAACCTCATTTTAATCTTGTCATTATAAGGTGATAACTTGGAATTATAAACATGATATGCAAATCCATTTCTTTATCTTTAAGATTTAAGGTGATGACTTGAAAATTAAACATGATGCAAGAGCTTGAAATATAAACATGATGCAAGAAACTACGGTAGTCCGTATAGGACCAAGTGGAGGGAGAAGAGAATCTTAAGAAGGAATGCGTAATCCGCACTGGACCGGTGAAGGGAGAAGAGAATTATTTTTACATCTTTTAAGCTCCAATCTCAAGACTTCTTAAAGAATCAATTCTTTAACTCCAATAATCTTATTTCTTTGCTTGTGATACTTGGGCAAGTCTTTGAGCTTTAGGATCTTTAGGTGATGACATAAAAATAAACATGTCATGCGTTGATTCTTTTAGCCATTATAAAATAAAGTGAGAACATAAAATAAATATGAGATGCAACTTCTTTATTATCTTTAGAGATTAAGTGACAACATGAAATATAAACATGAAATGCAAACTTGGAAATTTAAACATGAGTATGCAAGTCCATTTATTCATTCTTGAAATTTTAGTGATGACATAGAAAGTAAACATGATTATGCAAGGCATAAACTTAAACATGGATGCAAGTTCATTTGATTTCTTTACTAGAGCTCCTTCAAGACTTTATAGAAATAAAAATTCAATCCAATATATATATCTTAGCAAGACAAAGTGAGAAATACATCTTTCAAGTTCTAAACTCAAGATCATAAAAACATCATAAAAATATTATTCTTTAAAGTTTTGCATCAAGTGGAACTTTCAAGCTTTAGAGGCCTAACTTGTGATGGATTCACAACCCACCTCAAGGTCCTCATCATCAAGCCATCATCTTAGTCCCACCTAGGCCATATGGCCGAATTGTTCAAAGAAAAAGGAAGAAGAAAACCAAATGGAAAAACTAGAGAAATCCATGAAATCATCATTTTGAACCAAGAACAACACTTAGCAAAGCATAGAAATAAACTTAAAAACAACTCCCTACCTAATTTGATTTGAAGGAAAGGAATAGGACTTGGTTTCCTTGAGTGAAATGAAAGAAAATCTCTTTGAAAATGGGAGAAGAATTTCGGCCAAGGAGGAGGAGAGAAAGCTTTTGGTGCTCTTAAAACTAGAATTTGTGTAAGTTATGAGCAAGGCTTCCAAGGCTCCTCAAGTAAGCATATTTATAGAGGAATTCAAGCTCATGTATGACAAGAGGAGGAGGCATAATTTTTGGATTTTTCATGGGGAACAAAGGAGGAAAATCATTTCTTGTTTAAGGCATGTTTTATGCCATGTTTTAGGGAATTTTTTGGCATTTTGTTTTAGTGCATTATCTTGCAATAATTCTAATGATTATGGATGAATTATTTCATGCATTACAGCCTCATGGAAGAGGGTTTTGTGTGTTCCATGTATTATTTAGGTGTAGGCAAGGTATTCATGCAATTTAGAGAATTTACGTTAAGGGCTTAGGTGAATTAGTAAGCAATTTGAGTGTTTTAAAGCAATTTTAGGTTCTAATCAATTTAAATAAATAATTTTGACTCTAGATTAATAATTAGAATTTAATAAGCTTTAATTTGAGCCTAATATTGCTTAGGTTTAATTAGCAAATCAAAAATCTCAAAATTTGTAAAACTCCACAAAGACGGGCAAAACGGTCATTTTACTTAAAAATTGCCCGAGACCACTCGAGCTTAACCAATGGTTAATCATGGCTTAAAAACACCTTTTAAAACATTTTAGTGAGGTTCGGGCTCAGTCGGCACGCAATCGATTTAAAACGGCCAGGGGCGTTTTGGTCATTTTGCGCGTAAGCTCAAAATTATGATTCTTCTCCTCTATTAACACACATAACACAAACAATCCCTTATGATTATCAAAACATCCCCTTGAGGACGGGTGGGGCCCACAATCCTCATTTTCTGAGTAAAATAACCTCAGGGGCATTTTGGTCATTTTACACGTATAGAAATTCGGGGTTTGCAATACTTGCACGAATTGCTCCTAACTTTCTTCTAACGTTATATTCCTTTATTAAGGATTGTTTGGTCTCAAATTTTTATAATATTTACCTACGGTAATTGGTAATTCCTAATGCGTAAAAATTCCAGTAAAAATTGGGCGTACACGTGGTATGCGATGTTTACATGCATGAGAATATATGATATGTCATTTGAGGTTCTATGGTTGCATGCTCATGTCGCATTCAAACAAAATATGATAAAGAGGAA